>JAAAKO020030094.1:0-13450 GCA_010015015.2 Bolitophila cinerea
TACTCAACAAATCGAACAAGAAAAAAAGACCAGCATTTTACGTCAAAAAGAGAGAAACTCCAGAGAGATATGATCTTGTAATTAACAATATAGTCTTAAACCCTGTCGACGCAATGCATAAAGCAAGAATCGTTTCTGGATAGATTCAATTCTATTAGAATGCACAGCATAACTGGGATTTCAAACCAAGATCTGTTTTCTAAATGTGATCTTACGTGAGCAAAATACACGTTTTTCAATGATTTTAACTCTACAAAATCATAAAACCAAGCATAGAATATGCATTTGAGGTAGTTACGTTAATGTGACGGATAAAAGATAACTTCATCAAAAAGAATACCGAAATCACGCATTTCATGAAATATTTCAAGAGGAACTCCTTTAATGCTGTACTGTACTAAAATCGGAATCTCTTTGCGGTAGAAACTCATGCATTTACATTTACCAATATTCAAAAAAGGCAATTCTTTTGGCAATGAGAGCCTATTTAAATCTCGTTGCAACCCTTGCAACGTATTGCTGAATCCAATTGAGTATAGATGAGTGAATACCTAATTCTTGCAACTTTTTGACCTAATAACTATGACGCAATCTGTCAAAAGCTTTCCAAGCACACCGATAGCACAATTCGTAAACTCAACAAGATTCGTATATAGATTGATAGAAAAAACCATGCGGAGATGGTGATATAGTTCTTCTCATTTTTTTCTGTTATAACATCACACACTATATGTTAAAACAACTTGGTAATACGATAGTTGATAACGTCGATCCTAGATCTTGATGTATAAATATTAGTGTAATATATATTATGACACCTTTCATCGGCTTGGAAAAATCCCTGACGCAAGAGAGCTAATAAATATGCAGAGAAGTGGAACCGCGAGTGTAAAAGCAAATATTTGCAGCACCAGAGGTGCTATATCGTCAGGACCTCTTTCTTTGCTCACATCAATTTTTAAAAGTGAATTAGTAATAACTTGAATGCTGAAGTCAGAGTGTTCAAAAAAAACGAGTTGAAAACATAGAACTGACACTATCTACATTCTCCGTTATGAAATCACGCTCGAAAAAACATTTAAAAAGATCACAAATCTTATTTACATTTGCTGTATTTACTCCTTTGTGGTCCATCATGCTAGGAAACCCATCTGTCTTTTTGAATTTATATACGACCAAAACTTTGATCGATCAGCGACAAGATCTCGTTGTGAGTTTACTGTACTGATTGTACAAGTTTTTCTGTAGATAATCGACTGCGTTGTGTAAATAATGTTTCCTGGTTTGAGACCCGACGAGTCCGTCTAAACTTAGCAAACGATCATACCAAGCCGGACGTGACGAAGTTTGCAAAAACTTCTTAGGGATGTACGGATTAAAAAAAGAGAATGTCATAAAAGCTTTCAATAGCACCGCACACTTCGGAACAATTATACACCCCTTGCCAATCTGAAGATTGGTAAAAATTTGATTTCGACCGGAACATGATAAACGTCAAATCTATACTTAACGGAAAAGAGCATTTTTAACTGTAACTGAAATAGACCCCAAAATATTTTCAGTATACAACAACAAACATTCTTTTATTTAACAAAAACACAAGAGAAGAAGAGAGAAAAGAGATTTTGGGAGATTTTTACAAGGTATAGTTTGCCTGTCACCCATCAGAATTGCTACAAAACACCTAATCTAAAAGACGATCCTGAAAATGGTGATGGGAATTTTACCCCGGCGACGCTGGTCTTGCTGTCTACTTTGACTTTTAAACAAGAGAAAAAAACACAATGAAAACATATTTTTAAGAATTTTATTTTATGGAATTTCCCCTCTTCGACATTCACACATTTTTTTTGGTATTTTACCCCGCGGTCGCTCACCCCGCCAAAACTGACTCATTTTTAATTGTATTTCATATAAAGGACCTACATCCCACCGAATTTCTCACATTTTTTTTACGAATTTCGTAAAAACAAATTTTATTTTTTTACCCCTCATTGATATTTGGGATTTCTGAATTTTAAAAATCGAATGTCTCATGTTTTGAATTCGTTTGTATGAACTGCAACGGGGTTTAAGGCATGCCGCCCTGAAAATTTGTAATGCTATTCAGTTGACACAGATCTTGACTCAAAAGTGAAGAGAGCATGCTTGTCTCAACGACCGTTCCAAAATCTTCAGGCAACAAAACGTTTTAGTGTTATTGTAATGAGCCGTCCATTTGACTAAAGGCAAATTGAAATCTCCTACAACAAATACAGTGTCAGTGATTATCAAGTTATTATTACTATAAAATGTAGTCAATGTATCCACATAATTAAAATACACAGTGTCTGATGCGCCAGACTTCCGGAAAAAACTACTTCTATATAGATAACAAAAAAAAAAAAAAATAAAGTCAAAAACTGAAACCCACGGCGTAATTAAATTAAAAATAATAATAATAATCCGGAATGCAAAAATATGTTTTTTATTTACTCTAATTTCATAAATTTCAATTCACAAGGATGTAAGGTAAGGCAGATCTTTCTACACAACACCCGGCGAGCATAGGCGAACCTTAATGGAGTCTTCCCATTTTAATAAATACACCATTTATATTATTAATCCTAATATTATTAATAGATTATTTAAATATTGTACTATTCATAACAAAAAAAAAACTAAAACAATATGTTTTTATTATATATTTATTTAAAATTTTAAAGTTTAGTTTCGCTGCATATTTTTGGTAGGCGAATCTTTCAGGAGCTGGGTAGTAGAAGCCTGAAATTATTGATGAATAAAAAACAGTTTTATAGAATAACATAATTCGACAATCACTTTCCAATATTGAGCCATGATTGGAAGGGAGGGCGGTTATGAAGTTCTCAAATATATATTTGTTTTATTTATTTTAACATAAGTTTTTCTACAAAACTATCTGTGTATTTCAAAATGGACAGCGTCAAGCATTTATTTACAAATTTAGGCCGCAGGTTAAAAAAGAAACGCTGATCTATTGCATTTTCGGAAGTTTTCTTAGTGTTTTCTTGATGATAATGATTTTTTTGGGAATTACCATTAACGTACAATGTTCGCTTTAGTAAATACTTTTCTTTTTGGCCAAACTTGGTATTGGTTTGTTTAATAAAAAAGTAATCTCTTTAGGAGGGCTAGGTATCTTTCTAATACCCGACCATATAATATATTTTTATAGTTATGTGTGTGCATAAGTATGTATACTGAAGGACTCCGCGGTTTTCATTCGAGTAATTGGAGTCACTCTATTTTATTTCATTTATAATATAATTTGACATCATTTCAGCTCAATTTAAAGAGCTCCAAATTAAAAAAAAAAATGGACATCAAACAAATTAAAAACAAAAATTGCAATACAAAAATTAATAACTACCTTTAAATAATTCAAAAATGAGCCCAAACAAATACAATTAAACAATTATAAATTTTGACATTTCTCCACCGTTGTGGGCGTTTGTCGCTAGAGTCACTATGAGTTAGATAAAGAATTAGGGGTTAAATCAGCTGTTCTTGATCATTTGAAATTAGTGTATAATAAGATCTACCAATTGACGTTTTGTTTGATAATTTCAGATGGTTGACCGAATCCCAATAAGCATGCTCAACGTTAACAGTATTACAGCAACGGCCTTAGGCTCCCTGTGCAAGGTGTGCGGTGACCGGGCATCTGGGAAGCATTACGGAGTGTCATCATGTGACGGCTGTCGAGGTTTCTTTAAACGGAGCATTCGCAGGTATATAATAAATGAAAAAATCTTACAAAACTGAAAGAACTAAATGATTTTACCTGTAGAAATTTAGAGTACATATGCAAGGAAGGCGGCAAATGCATTGTTGATGTTTCGCGCCGAAATCAGTGTCAAGCGTGTCGTTTTGCAAAGTGTATTAAATCAAATATGCGTAGAGAGGGTAAGTGTTTAACTATACTGTACTATATTTGTAAATACAGTAAATGTGTCTTTATTGCGGAAATTCCGCACATTTTGTGTTCCGCGAACAACGAGAACACTTAAACATGTTATATGTGTGACAAAAACATGCCTTTTTTCTGGCATGCTTGAATCTATATATTCATGTATATGTTTGTTCGCCGAATATTGACATTACAATTCACTTTGCGCCTGTTATATGCAGCGTTTACGCACACAGATCAATATTTTATATTCAGTATGATATATATGTTTGAGGGGTGTCCTACACAGAACACAGTGACACATAGAGGGGTGTAAAAAATCGAGCTCTGCAATGCGTGTGCGCAAAACAAGCACTTACTAAACAGTAAACAGACAGGGTGTTATATTATGATGTGGTAGATTCCTAATTGATTGTTATATATATTTGTATATTTTACAAGTACGCCCCCTCTCAGATTCGTGCGTAATAGGGTTCAAGGAAACGGGTGTTTGGACAGTTGCAGATATTCCCATTATAAAACCAAACACCACCACATACAAACGCGCAGTCAAACATGATGCGTCACATTTTGCCACTATATGATGGATTGAAATTAATACTTTTTAGCAAGGTTTAGTTTTTTTAAAGGTGCACATTTTTTTTTGTAAGAGATTTATTTTATACCATATATTTTAATGTGTTTATTTTGCAGCTGTTCAACACGAAAGAGCGCCCAGGAATTGCGTCAGTAATCCACAGGACTTGATCTCAATTGACCTGTACACACAAAGAAGTCGACTGCGTCAGATGCACTATCATCCCAGCGGTCTTATACTACCGTTGCCGATGCACCTGCCCTCAACCTGTTATTCATCATTCCCTGCGTTAGACGGATACATTCCGCCTACAATGCAAAATCGTTTTAACAGTACATTTCATCACAGCGACAGTCTTTTTCTACCACCATCGCCCGCAAGCACTAGAAAACCATCTGGACCATCAGGACTAACTCGACTCTCTGAAAATACAAAACCTGTCAAAACGGATTTGACAATAAAGGAAGACGAGGTTAGCAGCTCCGCCGAAGAGATCAATCAACGCTCTGTCGGTAATTTTATTACACTTAACGACGAACGCGAAGCAATTTTTGAGTCATCGGCTAAGCTGTTGTTCCTTGCTGTTAAATGGGCCAAATCCATGCCATCGTTTGCTCAAATCTCTGTTAAAGATCAAACGTTGCTGCTGGAGGAATCATGGGCAGAATTGTTTGTGATAACGGCCGCACAACATGGACTCACTGTTGAAAGTATGTGTAAATTATGCCTTAAAACTAATTTAATAAAATTGTATCAAATTACGCAGATATTACCTCAACGCCGGACCACCGAATTAGGAGACTTCAAAAAACAATCAATCAAATAATACTTCAATTAATTGACCAAACTGAGGCGGCTTGTCTTAAAGCACTGATATTATTTCGTCCTGGTATACAATTTTAAATTTCAAAATATTCTTATTCTTATTATTATTATAATTATAATGCATTTAGATTGCCCCGGACTTTCGTCATCGCAGCAGGTGTCCGCGTTGCAGGATCAAATGCTAAACTTACTGCTTGACAAGTGCGGTGGAACTCGAATGGGACATCTGCTAATAACGTTGCCTTGCATAAAGTCGGCAGCCGACAAACTCGTTTTGCAGGTTGGTAATGCTATTTTTTTCTGGATTTATAAAACTCTCTAATCCTTACTTATTGCACAGGAGCTGCTGTTCAAAAAGACTATTGGTGAAGTGACCATCGAAAGGCTGATAGGAGAACTTATGCGAAACTAAATTATGCGTGTGACAATTATAAAATGTAAAAACTATAAAAATAAATATCTGATTTGAATTTATTGTTTTTATTATATATTATATATTATATCGTCTATGTAGGGTTGGACATGTGCGAAAACTCGATAACTATATGGATATATACAAGCTATATGGAGGGTACTGAGTTTTTACACTATATAGGCGATATATATTATTATGGTATTAGTATCGTATATCGATATCTTCTAAAATATTGATGGTAAACGTGTTATTTTTTTACAGTTATGGATGTTCATAGTGAATAACATTTGTGTTTTCAATAGCTCTGAAATAGTTTGTAAGACTATTTTGAACGATAATTAAATTGACAGATAATTTCTATTTTACAAGAGGAGTACAATATTTAACAACCGCACACGGTGTCGAGACAGTCGAATGTCAGTTTTACTCAGGGTGGCTTTTGGTATTTTAAGGTTATAAAGTGACTCACTTCCGAGTCATTTTGGGTCAATTAAATATATTATCGAATACGTCTTTAAGACGTCTCTAAGACTTCTCGCTTGTAAATATAGTGTTTGGAACTTGATAATATTTTTTCCATATTTACCATTTTTTACTGCTAGTTTAGGCTCTCAATTTATCGTTTGCTAAATTGTGCTTTCTAACTAACTAACTAAATAATGAACAAAAATTAAAAATCCCTTTCTAAAAAACTCGTGCTCTTATGTTGGTAAATTATAAATTTAATGATGTCGCATAATTTTGAATCTTTGTTTTATATAATTTTCCATCTTCAGAACTGTAACATTCCCACTTCTGAATTTGTTATGGCATCCAGGTTAAAAATAATTTATATAATTTTTCTAACAAGTATAATGCCGGGCTTAGCTTTAGCGGTTAAGAAACAAACCCCTTAGCCGTGGTCACTCCAACACAGAGGCGAATAATCATTCACAACTATTACCCTAAAATGCAGATAGATTCACCAATATACTATATAAATATATTTTTTCAAAATAACTTAAAACTAAACAATTCTACTAAAACTATGACCGGCACTCTTCAATATATGGCGAGCTGAGTTTTGAGCCAAGACATCTCCGTCAAACACATTACGTCACAAGCATTAGACACATATCATACTAGCGCCAATTGCAATTTTCAGATGATGAATTGTGAGCCAACGAAGCAATGTCAGTGTCGCCATATCTTTATGAATGAGCGGTAATGTCAGATAAAGAATTTTTTTCACTAAATCTCTAAAAATAACAAAAAATATATATTTGTTTTATTTTTTAAAGGTTAAAGGATTCTTCGCGAACGCAAATTTATACAATATATATATCGTATGTAAAATATAATGTTCTAACTATATTACGATATACATTCTCACAACATCAGAGTGGTCTTGTAAAATTATTTTATTTCCAAAATATACATTGTGATTAAAATACACATATTATATACATAATTATTTATTATTTAGCATTTCTACTAATTACCGCCGCGCATAGGCGACATTCTTTATTTATTATTTTTTTTCATAATGTATATAAGAATTCATTTACTAACATTCCAAACCTTTAGTTTTTATGCTGTGTTTGCAAAATTGCACGATTTTTCACAACGTTACTTGAAAAATAAAATTACACACAAATAGACGAAGAATAATTTATTATTTCAATATATTTTTTCCGAAAAAGAAAAATGATTTTTTCGGAAGCAAAGGCAACGGTGAGTTCATGGTCAAAACATGGTCCTTCGAGCCAAAGTTAAGTATACAGTCCAATTTGTGAATTTATTGAGTTGGTGGCACTTAAATGTGCAATGTGCATTCGTGGAATTGTTCCTGTGTAAGATATTTACTACGATATGCGGGTTAAAGCTCGGATTTGCGTTCGTAGAATAATCTGATCTGAATGGAAGTACATTACTGCGTTGTCTGATATATATTGGTGTCACCATGGCGGTGAGGATTTGTGGAAATGAAAACAAAGCAGTATTAATAATAAATTTAAATTGAAAGTTTTGATTATGCTTTTTTTTGTCAAAATTGATATGCAATATAGAAAATTAAGAAAGCATTGAGCGGATTAGTAAATAAATGAAAATTTAAAAGCAAAATTTGGTTTCAGGGTGGCTGCTCACGAAAGAAAAATGGTCAGTATGTTCTGATGAAAGCGAACAGAAATGCGAAAAAGCGTGTTGGTAAACAAATGGAGAAGAAGAAGCAGAAGCAAATGTTAACAAAGTACGCGCAAGTAGAGGAGAATAATGATCAGTGGAAGATGTGTGATTTGGGAGAGCAGAATTTGTTGGATGATGAGAAATCGATGTACGGTAGTGATATTTCGTTAAACATTGAAGAGGAGAGCGGAAAAAATGTGCCAGATTTCGCCTCAATTCGCCGCATTCTTGATTATACGAAATCTGAAGAATTTAAAACAACATAAATTTGTATGCGTTGCAAGCACGGTTGGAGCTTTTGGAATTGCGGTGGAAAGATTGTGAAACAGAATATCGTCAGTGGCAATGGAAATAAGGTTCAGCATTTGGGAGATTTTTTAGCGCAGGACAAGTTTCCAATTTTTAACGAAGATTTCACGCAATGGGCAACATTTCGAGATATTTTTCGCATTGAAAATCATGAAAATAAAAATTTCACACAACAGTTTTTAGTGTCCATTAAATGCACGTTTTAATAGAGATCAAAAATCGGAAAAGGAAGCGGCGCTTCCAATGGGACAATGGAACGGCAATGCAATATAAAAATCACAGGTATTAATTCAACATCGAAACTCCCTTTCACACGGAAAGTTATTGGGCATTTACTTTCGCGTAATAATGATGAGCTGATAATGGAAATTGAATGGTTGGTGGTACCAGGGAAAGCAATCAGTTATTTGCCAAACGTGGAACTGCCCACGAATCTTAAGCAGGCATGTGACATAGAAAATTTAGCAGATCTCAATTATGATGTACCGGCAAAGGTGGATATGTTGTTGGCGCGGAAGCATGGTCAAAATGTATAATAGCTCACTTGAAGCAATGCACCGAAGGAATTTTGATTCAAGAGTCTCGTTTAGGACAGTTACTCTATGGTGGAAGTTTAAATCCTTAATCAAACGCGGTTGTGGAAAACGTAATGTTGGGGGCAACTGATGAAGATGCGTCACATATATTGCAACGATTTTGGGAATTAGAGGAAATGGTACAACCACGAGCACGTACGAGTGCACATCAATAATGCGAAGAATTTTTTATGCAAACATATCAGCGATTAAGCGATGGTAAATATATAGTCCGTATTCCTTTAAGAAGTGACATAGCTGAATTGGGTTCATCCAGAGAAATTGCGCTCAAGCGATTTTATCAGTTGGAACGTCGATTTAAGCGCGACCCAGATCAATGATTTAATTAAAGCAGACCAACTGCGTGAGGTTACGAGCGGGCCAATGGGGTGGACCTATTACATACCACATCATCCAGTATTAAAAAAATTTCGTATTGTCTTCGATGCATCGTGCAAAACTGATCGAGGAATTTCACTGAACGAAGAGCAATTGGTGGGTGAAAAATTACAGGATAATCTCTTTGATTTGGTGATGCGCTTTCGCACGCATCGTGTCGGTTTTACTGCGGACATAAAAAAAGATGTATTTGCAAGTGGGCGTTCATCCGCATCAATGGGATTTACAATGAATATTTTGGCGGCCTATCGAACAATCTGAATTAAAGGAGTATTGTCTTACTGTCGTGACATTTGGTATGGCATTGTCGCCGCATTGTGCAGTTTGAGAAGAATTATGCCAACAACTAACAGAATTGCTAGGGAAAGGGAAGTTTACTTTGGACAAATGGCATTCGAATGAGGCAGACGTTGTTCCATCGACATCAACGTCAAAAATAAATCAGGTACAAGCAGCGGTCGAGTTGAGTGAAGCAAGCGACACAACGATATTGGGTTTGCGCTGGATACCAGGCGCCGATGAATTGGCATTCAAATTTCAACCAATAGTTCCCGAGACTGAACAGCGCGAGACGATGAGAAACGTCTTGAGTCAGATTGCACGTCTTTTTGATCCAAATGGATATCTTGGTCCGGCGATCGTAATTGCAAAGATGATCATGCAGCGAATTTGGCAAAGTGGTGTAAAATGGGACGATTTAATTCCTTCTGATATTGCCTCTGATTGGAAGTTATGGCTAAAACAAAAACGTGCTGCAGTGGATGAAGACAGACGCCGATACGTTGAAATCGTTTGTGCATAATCGTGTGCAAAGTATATTAAATGCGACCGTGGATTGTGATTGTCGCCATGTGCCAACAGAAATGAATCCGGCTGATGAGTTAAGAACTATGGCAATTTGGTGGAACGGGCCTTCATGGATCGTAAAAGAAAGCTCAGCTTGGACAAATTTGCAGAAGGAGGTTTCAGTACATATTGAAGAAGCTGTTCGGGCTGAAATGAAATCAAGTTGGCTAGATAACGCAGAGTATAAACCACTACGGCCCATTCAAAAGGTGCAGGTTAATATGCTTACATTGGTATTGCGCGGTGAAGGGCGTTTTAAGACCGAAATCAAGGATATGGTCACACGGACGTCAACACTTCGACATATATAAGGCGGTTCTTTCATAATTATTGCCATAAAAAGTATAAAAGGGGGTTTGTGGGAGGCTGCAGTTAAAAGTATGAAGTATCATTTGCGAAGGTTAGTTGTAGGACAAGTTTTACTCGACAGCGATATGCGAACGATTCTGGCGCAAATAACAGCAGTTCTCAACTCTAGACCATTAACAGCACTTTCAGACAATCATGAAGATCTGGAATTTCTGTCGCCGAATCATTTATTGAATTTGCGTCCGATAACGCAGCTGTTGGTGAACAAATCAAAGAAAAACCTAAAAATTTGCTAGCACGATTTGAACTGACACAATATCTTGTCCAACAATTTTAGAAATGTTGGCACAATGAATATTTGAATGAGTTACAACAACGGCCAAAGTGGCAAAGAGCGAGAACGAATATAAAGGGAGTGTTTTAGTACTGGTCAAAGAGGAAAATGTGCCACCGACGTTATGGAAGACCGGGCGCATAATCCAGACTTTTGCAGGTATCGATGGGTTGGTCCGAAATGTACAAGTACAAGTTGCGAGAAAGAAAAGAACGATCGATAGACCCGTCCAGAAACTATGTTTACTGCCACTACAGGAAGTTAAAGAGTCTATCGAAACACGTCTCAAAATTTTTCGCAAAACATATAAAAAATATATAGGGAAAATCTGTTTCAGTTTTATGTATTTTCCAGCTATTTTAGAACGCTTCGTTGGCAGCATGTATTTGCGTTGACGTCTACTTGTAAATATCTTTTTCATGTTTACTTTATGCAGTGTGGTACTGTTTTGTAAGAAACTATGTAGGAAAATGCTGTGATTGTGGTGGCGGCAATTTGCAAATTCTAGTATCTTGCTGTGCGACGCGCTGTTCTCTCTGTGTTTAGTGTATTTTGCGGGCTCCAATCCCATTAAAGTGTATTATTATTCAACAAATCTATTTTTTTAAATATATGTATAATTATAACAGACATTTATAATAATTAATAAATATGAATTATTATATAAAACACAATTTTTGTATAATGTAATAAAATATATATAAATTTTTTCGAGTTCTATTTGAACTGTTTTAGATTTAAATTTGCCGAACTGTTTCCTATCTGGATTCGAACTATTTTACCTTCTTGGATACAACTCTATAGCAGCTGTATTTTAGTATCGGTTTCCAGATTTCTATCCGAGCCTCTCTAGCCAGCGGTTTAGTATATTTAGTATAAAGAATCGAGTTGTAATAGAGTTTAGTACTAGATTCCAGTTGGATTCGAGAAGCATTGTTGTTCGGATATATTTAAGAATATTGAAAATATGAAAAATAATGTATTACGAAAAATATACAAAATATTTAAAATATTAACTATCATATTTAATACGGTGTACATCATTATTCCAAGTGATAGTAGTGATTTTATAATGGTTTTAATTTTGAAAATATATCAAAAAAAATGTTTTTCAATTTGTAGAACGAGATTTACTTTTTTTAGATATAATAAAAATTAAAAAAATCTTTTCGGATTTTACCTTTGGGTCGGTCTTTTGATTATTGTTAACTGTCAAAAAATACCGGTTACCCGGTCTTTTTGACAGGATTAATTCTTAGCTTTATACGAACCCGTAAATATATAAAAAATATAATATAAATATGATAACAATTTTCTCGGTGGCAAGAAAATTCCCAAAAATGACAATTCACCAAAAATGACAATTGCTCGAAAACGACAATTCACTTCCTTTTTCTCCACACTAGAAAAAATAAATTAAAATGATTATTAAACATAATTTATATTATTACTTTAATAAGAAAAACGGAACATTGGGATAAATATTATTGGATGGTGTCTTTTTAAATCGTCTTGTTTACCTTACAAAAACAAAAAACAATAATATAAATTGAAAGTTGGTAAAAGAGTAGTATTTCACATCCATCTATCCACCATTTTAAAAGGTTGTTTATCAAAATATATTTTCAAAACGATCAAAATAATAATATAATAAAAATATTATATATTATTATATTATTATTTTGATTCGTTTGTTGTTTTAGGTATTTCTATTAGTTTTGGTATTAAAAAAGACTAGAAAAAAATCAATTATTACTACAGATAGGTAAGGTGTAAATAAGCAATAACTCAAAAAAGAGAGATTTTCTCTGTAATTTTTATTCTTGGGAACTCCCCTCCCCGTACACCGCCTCCCAAATTCACTTTTGAAGGGGTTAATTTAAACTTTAACCCATTCCCCTGTAAGTGACCTACAACTATATTCAACGGTTTGGAGGTATATCGTGATATGATTACCCTTTAAGGGTAGTAGGGCCACCACCACATAAGGGTGTAAAAATCTACAATACATTTGCTCTAATATTCCTCGTCAATTTTGTCTGTTTTTGTTTTTTAATTTTTTTTTAAGTTTTTTCTTGTTGTTTTTTTTTCTTTTTGGAGAGTTATCGTTTAAATGGAAGTGTAGTTTTTGTAAAATTAAAGTTATCGTTGTCGTTTTCAGGGCATTGTTATCTCGGTTAATTTACGCGCTCAGGGAATAGTGTTTTATTGGAATTGTGTTTTCGGAGATGAATTTACTTAAAATTATATAATATTTTGTATGTTTCGTAATATAGAATATATTTTTAATATTAGCCAATGCATTTTCTATATTTTATATTAATGCGATAGCATTTGAAACTAGAATAACTATTAAGGTGGACCACTTTTTTATATTTTTTTTACACAAGCTTTATTTGTTCCTTTCTATTTTATTTCCATCATGTTTTGAATATAATATCCATAAAATGACCGCCTTTATTTTTAATACAAAAAGATCCCTTTTTCGTGCAATTGGCATCACATTTTCTAGTGTTTCGGTGGTAATAAGTGATATTTCCCGGTGAATTTTGGCTTTGAGCTGAGCTATGGTCTGCGGCTTATCGATGTAAAATTTGCTCTTTAAATACCCCCACAAAAAAAGTCCGGCGGCGTCAAATCGGGTGAGCGCGGCGGCCAGTCGATATGACGCATCGGTCGAACATCGTGCGGAGTAGCGTGATTGAATAGCGGCTAGTGTGTGCTGTGGCTCCGTCCTGTTGGAATCAGAAGTGAGCCATGTCAT
>JAAAKO020030105.1:0-13450 GCA_010015015.2 Bolitophila cinerea
TCATTGCTTTAACAAACACTTATTCACAATCCGAGCAGTGGACTCAAATCTCTGCAGAGGATGTGAATTGACGGAGATAACAGCTGAACATTACCTAAAAACTTTCCTATCAAGGGAAGTCACACCAAGAGAGATTTCGGATCGAATTGTCTCTTTCATAGAGCAATCCAAGTGCGGTTTGAATATAAGTGATACGATTTTCTATCACTGGGGAGAGGCATAATAGGCCCAACTTTCGAGGCCTGCATGCCTAACCCTCTTTCGGGAGGGTGAATCTCTCAAATTAATTAATATCTATCTATCAATATTTATATTGTATTGCATTTTTAAAGCTAAAGCTGTAAACTGTTATCTGAGCCTATACATATTTTTTCCTTTAAGAATCTTGCTTGTTTTTTTTGGTTGCATAAACTCATTAATATATTAAAATTAAAAATATTAAAATAGTTGTGCTCACCAACTATAAAGATTCAAATATGTACCTTCTAAGACAAATTATGTGAAGCGTGTTTAAAACAAATTTAGGGTCCCAGATCACGAATACAATTCAGATTCTAAATTCGATTGGCCGTTTAATTTCAGACGCAATTGATGAAATAAACTAAAAATTACCTGCATTTTTAAAACAAATCGACATATTTTTTTATATATACATGCAAAATGCAATAAAAATATTTTATGAAGATAAAAGTAATTTGTTTGTTTACAACAATATAAAAAGCATTCTTATATCAGTAATTATTAATTAATTTAATTATTAACACATAGCATACCTACTAATTTTTACATTTGAATTATGTGTCATTATCATTATATACATTATACATAAAATACTCAATACACGACAATTTTGTATCTAAGCATTTGTAGATAATTAAAAAGGTATTATAATCATACCTTCGGAATAATTTAATGATTATTGCTTATATTGTACAATGTTTCCAATTTATTATTGTTTTTAAATAAGCTACCATTGAAAAAAAAAAGTTTTTTGTTATTGCAATTACCATTTCTTGTGAAACTAATACTTTTTAATAATATATAATACATATGCAAATTTATATAACTTTTGCACTGTACTCAGAAAAAGGTTGTAAAATTAATCCTTGTTAAGCGAGGGCATAATAGAATTTGTTTATATAGTTTGTTGTACACAAAATTGAGATTTATAATTATGATTTAAACGTACCTAGTGGGCAATACAATTTTCAATCTCAAGAAAAACTATTTGTCAAATAAACTATTCGATTCTCAAGATAAACTATCTTGAAGATAAAATATTTGTCCAATAAATTATTCGATTATCAAGATAAACTATTAGTCAAATAAACTATTCGAATCTCAAATAAAATATTTTTCAAATAATCTATTCGATTCTCAAATTAACATTCATTAATTTTTAAATAAACTATTTGAATCTTAAGATAAACTTTTCGTCAATTAATATATTTAAAGGATTCTATAAAGAAAAAAATCCTTTTTTTAAATAAAATATTTTATGTTTTTTAAAACTATTTTTTAATTGGCTGCGATGTACCACTGGCGCCATTAGGCGGTTTTGCAGACATCGGTGTACAGTGCGTTATTAGTGTCTTACTAGTTATCTTAGATCCAAGGGAAATGAAGTATATAACGTTTATGTTTTCCATTTCATGCATTCTTTTAAATTTAATCAATAAAAAATGGTAAACTTTTTTTTGGAATTACCCGCTTTAGCAACTAAAAGGAAAAATCTGTAGTATGTATAACCGCAACTATAGTAGACTTCAGAATTCGAATTTCTGGATATTGATGTTGTAATTTAATTATGCAATTATTAGAAAGCTATGGTATTCCAATCCTGCAATACTAAAAAAATATATATTTAAACAATATATTAATACGCTTACAAGTTATTGTACTACTTTTTAGGAATATCTCGGAAACATCCGGTAATGTATAAATACAATGGATTTAACATTGATCTCAATTATAATAATTAGACTAAAAAAAAATTGAAACGGAAGTGGTCAGGCAAAACAAAAATGAGTAGAGATGTGTTTTTAATTTTTAGACCATGTCTGGATTTAATAATAATATATAGGTTAAATAATTTAGTTTGCAAATACATTTTATTGATTTTTTTGGAGAGAGAGAGAGAGATAGAGTTAGTGAGAGAGAGAGAGAGAGAGAGAGAGAGAGAGAGAAATAGCGCGTGTAAAGCCAAAGTTCTGTGCGCAAATCATCGTTTTCTATAGTGTGCACGGTGTGCCTATCATTTATTCGTGTGTTTGTTTGTATTATTATTCAATGTACATTTGTTTTTTTAAATGCTATTTTATTATTTTAATATACTTTTTTTTAATTCTCCATTCATTATTTCATGTTTAAGACCAATTTTTATGTGGTCATTAGTTATTTTATATGTTTTTTAGTGTTTCAATGTGTGGTAAGTACTTTTTTGGTGTGGTAAATATTATTTTTAAATATTCGATTTACATTGATCCTGAAATTAATTAACGGATGTTACAATAATTCGTTCCTTTCTTATACTGGCTCTTGATTCTTATTTCTGGTGCATTTCTGAATGACTTAGAATTGTCATTATTAAGAATTGTCTTCTAAGTACGATAATATATAATCTATCGATTCGGTGCTGGTCACAGGTCAAAGGCCGAGGCCAATATCCTCTTTTCTACCACCACGACCATGGTGCTCGATAGTTCATCGTACCATACAAAAAATACAAAAAATTGTAGGTTATTTTATGTTATGAGATCTTCTATGAAGAAAAAGAAAACACGGAAGATTATGATGATGATGAGATAGGGGACCGTTTCAAAGAGCGGGGAACTCGGCGAGGTAAAAAAATATTTTATTTCCCCGCGCATTCAGGTTAGGCTTGTTCAGAAGCTCCCGTGCGTGCGTGTCCCGTGATTAAGGATACCGCAGCTACTTTCGAACTATATCTCGATAGATTTTCCATGACTCGCGCCCATTTTTGGAGACCGAGACCACAAAATCCCTCTTTTAAAGAACCGTGCCACACACCGTACCACACTGTTTCATATATAGAACCTTCAATCTGGCCTAAGAATGATGGTTAGCTTCATTTGGAGGCATGTCCTTTTGATGATGACTTTTACCATCCGCTAAGGTAGAGCCTCTGTCGACCTAGCATCCGCCTCAATGAAGAGATGGACTTTGGGCAAGCCTAAAAAAGCTTCCAAAGCATCACATTCTTTTGGGAATATGGTTTTCAAGGCGCTTGATCATTTATTTACTGTTTGGTTTTTTTACGTAATTTTTAGCAAAAAACCTACAAGTTTTCTTAAAATTATACGTCAGCATACGAAACACGTGAAATTATTTTGTAATGTATTTTTTTTTCTTAGAATAGGGGCAATAGTTACCAAATATTGTAAGTCTAAATTCGCTTTCGTTTTAACAATATACTATAATATATACATACATGCGTTTAAAGATTTTTCCGATATACTTATAGCCAATAAACCACCGAAGATATGTATTTCGAGTATGTATACATATGCAAGTATATATACTTAAGTATATGACATATACATGTATACGAATATTATAGTATTACACATTTGTGGTTTCAAACAAGCCGTACAATAATATAGTATTATAAATATATATATATATATATAAAGAATATATAATAAATAGAATACATAATTTATGTGTCTCCAGCTTTGGCACACTGCGAGTATTGAACAAACATTACTCGTTTAAACGCACATACATATTATACATATACTAACTAGCTAACATATAATATATGTATGTTCTGTTTAAGTATGTGCTGCGCTATGGCTCGAATCCACGAGACGCTGCGCTGCGCCGGATTTGAGTATGCACACACGTACACTTAAACACACACTACTACACACATTGCATCGATATTATATAATCATCAATTCTACAATCTACATGTACAATGTACATAGGTATTGGTACAGGTATGTATAAATGTATATATTATACTATATGCATAATCTATATGTACGTAATATGAGTGTTCCGAGTGTGTTTGTATACTAAAATACCTGTGATTACTAAGACGCTAGCGTATAGTCTCGTTTTCACATCAACTTCATCTGTAATCATACAGGCGCGTGCACATTATGTCATTTAATCATCTAATTTCCAATGTAATCGGTAATATTGATAATTATATATTTATATATACATATATCTATATTACATGTAGGTTCACATGGATAATCATGCGTAATAATACTTGTAAATATGTATAGCTAGCAAACCGGCTTGATCACTATTTTAATTAGGTTAGCCTTATTTTTTGCAAACATTAATCGCAGTTGTACATATACGGTTAAAAAAACCTTTTTAATTTTATTCAAGCTTCTGAAATTTATCTATCAAAATATCTAATACTATATATTTGCAAATCGCTTAACCGCATTCAATTATACAAATAAACCTTTGTCTTTATTAAATGCACGATTAAATGAGTATTCCAGTGCGTGAGAATTAATGCGTTTGTCGCAAAGCTCAACTGCTGCAGCATATAAATAATTGTACCGATTATTACTCAATTATATTAACAGCACGATTACGGAGCTTCGGTTGAAAGTGCAAGTACCCAATCAATAAATGCATACACGATTTATCAATTTTATTTGTCCGAGATTAAATAAATTTTATGGACTATACATAATATCGTGGATTTGGAGGGAAAATACACTAACTACACTTTTTGAAAAAAAAGTTGTTGATGAAATTACATATTGTATCATAATTTAAAAAAAAAATTAAAGATGGATCGGCAAATTCTCTAAAAATTCTAACTAAATTCAATTTACTAAAAAAAGTAATACAGAAACACACTCTAAAAGCATTTAGTGTTTTTTGTAATCAAACATTTATTCAAAAAATGTACTTAGTTTTCTTTTAAAATTAAATTTTCAAATTAGCAAGATCTTATAGAAATCGCAACAAATTGACCTAAAGTTATATTGCAAATGAAAAAAAAAATTTTACAAATCCTTTCCAAATTATTAAAGAATCGAATATAAACGAAGACAGAGAAACAAATACTTGCTTTTGGCTTTGGAAAAAAAAGACTCAAATGTAAACCGCGGAGTCTTTCTATGTGCATACCATCGCAAACATAACTTTTAAAATATATAATTGTATGTTTGTGCATCGTAAATATACCTAACCCTTCTAAAGAGATTTAAACTTTATTTAACGAACAAACCTATGAGTGTGGCAAAAAAGCCAGATTTACTGAAGCTTTGTACATTAGGGTGGCCGTTATTTTTGGCGGACAGCCCCCCTAATTTACTCGAAACACAAAAATACAATTTGTGGCCTTTTCCAGAATTTTATATTCATATTTAATCGTCGACCACAAGGGTTTCTATATATAATACATTTTACTGACTAAGAATTAAAAATTCTCAGAATTTAGTGTACAAGAATGAGCAATAAAATAAAAAAAAATACTCCCTAATATTTTGGATGTGTATTTTGTTGTTTTTCAAAATGTGACTAAACTTCAGGAAATTGAGACTTATTCTCACTAAAAATTCTGAGAATATTGCACAGGTTGACTTATTCTCAAGAGACTTAACGAAAAGAAAAATCGTGAGAGTAATGCACAGGCTGACTGTGACTTATTCTCATGAGAATTAATGTCACGAAAAATTCTGACAATAAGTCACAGTCCGCCTGTGCATTACCCTCTCGATTTTTAGTGGCGTTAAATCGCTTGATAATAAGTCACAGTCGACCTCCGCATTATCGTCGGGATTTTTTGCTAAAGGTCACGGTGTTCAAAATAAATGAATGTTTTGTGTTTTTTTAAGAACAAATAAAAATGCGCGTGGTAGAGCCCCTTGAGAATTGTGTTTATAAAGGAATGGATTGCCTATTTTTTACTTGTTATGTATTATGCTTGTTTTTTGCGAGGCAAAGCCAGTTGTGACTTATTGTCACGATTTTTTTCGTGATGTTCATTCTCTTGAGAAAAATGCAGAGCGGCAGTATTTTGTATGGGTTAACCCCTTATAAAAAAGTTTAATTGGCGATAGAACTAATATGAAAAATTTGGAGCGGAAACGTTTTAAAAAGGGGTGTTTTAAATGTATATGAAAATTCTTAATATGACAAAAAATAATTCATAGGATCATATAAATAAAACAAGAGAGGAATTTCCTCACGACTTCTATCTTATACATTATATTCCACTTAAGATAATATAGTTTAAATTATATAAGTAAACATATTTTTACATATATTTGTAGCTCATTTTTATGAATTGATGAATTTCTGTATTCTTTTTTTAAAAAAACATATGATATCTCATTATAGAAATTGTTATCTAGTTATGACAAATTTAAAAAAAAAATTAGAATACCCTTTTCGAATATTGCCATTATTTTTACATCATCTCTCGTAATGCATTTAAACGTTCCGCGTAAAAAAATGTTTTTCAATATGTATTTTAAAATAAAATTAAAAGTATATATATATATATATTTTGGACAACCTTTAAAAAAAATTCTATGGAAACCAAAAAAGTGAAAGCGGCCATTTTTTATTGTTTAATTACTATATACAAAAAATAATTCGGATATCGTAATGGGCCACTTGGGATAGATATAAGCAAATTTGCATAAATAAGTTATTGCTCCGGAAAAACCCGGCGTAATTATATAATAAAATGGATGCAAACCTATTTTTTCTTTTACACCTAGCCGTGTTTTAATTTTAATTCTTTAGCACGTTAGGTTTGGGCCCTGATACTAGAGACGGACGGACGGGGGTGAAGGTCGATTTGGGATTATAAGTATTCTCATTTTAGTTACGCTGGTATACTACGCCTAAAAACTGCATCATTAGATTGCACCTCAAAAACAACATTTAGTCCAAAAAAAAATTAATTTCGTGGTAAATATAATTATGCAGTTTAAAAAAAAACATTTATTCGGTTCTTTATTATTATTATATTCTTTTTTTTCGGTCGTATGATGACGGAGCAAAACTGTCTTTGGCATTTTTTCTGTGCAATTTTCCTTTCTCCAATTTATCTTTAAAGAGTTAAACCATACAAAATATTAAGTGTAGGGGTGTATTTTTTTTAAATTGATTAGTCCTATTAATAAATACTAGATTCCCGGTCAGTAAAATACCTTGTATTTTACATAGAAATCTCTTTTTTAAGGCATTTATTGCTCTGAATATGCAGTGAAATATTTGACAAAACAATTAAGGGGTTGGCTATTTTTATAGATGTACAGCTGATATCTTTTAATTTATTTGGTGTGTGGAATTTGATATATGAATTGGAGTGTGCAAAAAAATGCCTGGAAGTTTAAAAAAACCTCATTAGCCCTCTTATTAAATTTTAGCTACAAAGTCAAATTCTTTGTATTTTAAATATAAATCATTGCCCCGTTTAAAATTCTTAAAAAATTCCACCATTATTTATTTGTTTGGAGCACGTTTGAGGTACGGACCGATTAAAATTTGTTAAAACTCATATAACGGCTACCCTAATGTACATATTCCATAAAAGGTAATTCCCAAAGAATTTCATTGGTTGTACAAAAGTTTACCGATAAATTAAAATCAAGAAAATACTAAAAAAGCTGAAATAGATGACTTGAAATCAGAAAAAGAAAATTTAAAACTTAATTTCTTAGAGATTTTTTTATTTTAAATTGAGTTTTTCTCTGCTTTCATAAAAAGGCAGTTAGTGTATTTTTCCTCTAAGCCCGCGATATACAGTATATATTTATTAGGTTCACCTACTTTTATGCAATAAATACGCTGGGTAATTTGACTAAATTTTAAATAACTTATAAACACGCATAATATTCACAGATTTGCTGTAGAAAAAGAAATTTAAATTATAGATATAATAATGCTCTCGTGTTAAATCACCAATGGCAAATAAACATTATTAGATAACAACACGTCAATCATATGGCATATACTACATTTACATGTATAAATGGTAAATATTATGAAAAAAAAGTCTGCAGCGACGAATCCTGATGTTGGGCCATACATTTATTATTTTATTGTTTCATATATATATATATATGTTATGCTTATTTAACTATGCTGGTATATATACTCTCGTATTATACGACTGATGGGTGATTAGTTAAACTATGTTACGTGTTACTTGCAATCTCGGCGACGTGTGACTAGCAACGTGTACAACGTGCGAATTATCTTGTTTAGAGATCGTAGAATAGACCTTTGGCATTTAAATGCTATAGTAAACTATATCAAACGATCATTGAACCATCAAAGAAAGGCATATGGTATATAATTGCGCACCTGTTTACACCTCTTTTTATATAAATCTCTTCGTCATGTAAATGATGTATTAACCAAGATCAGCAAAGATCACACATCGCGATGCGACGGACGTAACGGTGTTTTGCGTAAAATGTGCACATGCAACTGTGTTGCAAATCTAGAGTTATATAATGCTTGGCCAAATATTAACTATCGAATATATCGAGATCGCACCACCTTGTTTGTTGGTATAATTTTACCTGGCATTGTATATATATATATATATATATATATATATAATAACATTTGTTTAAAGTTTTGTTTCACAATGCGTGGCGATGACGACGAAACCACAAAAT
Source organism: Bolitophila cinerea (assembly GCA_010015015.2). Classification (NCBI taxonomy): domain Eukaryota; kingdom Metazoa; phylum Arthropoda; class Insecta; order Diptera; family Mycetophilidae; genus Bolitophila; species Bolitophila cinerea. Next base: position 8,643 of record JAAAKO020030105.1, read on the forward strand.
TCATTCTTCGAATCGTTTGGCAAATAGCGCACTTTCCGGTTCCTTATCGATTATGTATAGGTGTATATATGATGTATATATATAGTATATATATATAAACACGTAGACGTAAGACTCGTGCAAAACGTGTTTATCTCCAAACTCTCAAACATTTGCATAAGCTAATAGAATATATATATATTTAAATATTTGGTAATAAATTTGGCTATCCGTGTTCAGTGACCTTGAACCGCTGATTTTATTGGGTTTGTTTTAAAAAGGTTGAGTATAATAGTAAAATACCTAATTTAATGATTAATCTTCTCCAAACTAAATGTAGTTTAGAAAATTTGTCTTTATCTATATTTTGATAGATTACAATTAAAAAATCTATATCTATATAAATTGATAAATGAAAATCTATATCTATATAAATTGATAAATGAAAATCTATATCTATATAAATTGATAAATAAAAATCTATATATATATAAAAATTGTTAAATGATAAATTTATCTTCCGTCGCAGTTCCATAATTAAAATGCGTTCGCCTTGACAGCGGAAGACCCGGTCAGATTTCGGGGTCAGATTCTGTTGAAAGAGCATATTAATTTAAACTATTTCCACTTGCTATTAATAACATATAAATAAAAAGGTTATTTTATTCGAATTATGTGACATTTGACGGTGTCGCCAAATGATAAAAACTATGTATACATTATATATGAATATTGAATTTGTCTATATTTGTTTATCAAAGAATTAATATACATTAGATCAACGCTCATTTGTCATTTGTCCTTCAAGATTTCTGTAAGCGATATCAGGAAAAGTGATGCCTAATAATAAAGATCTTTTTTTAGAGTAGAGAATATATCGATTTTGGATGTTTCGTTAATATGTTTTTTTTTTAATAAAACCATCTCAGTAGGATGTTTTGTTTATTATTACGGTATCAGGAAGTATTTATATTTAAAGAATAATATTTTCGTACATTTACCTTTTATGTTATTAGCATTTTAGCATTTCCGGAATTAGCCTTTTCAGTATAATAAGCAATATTAACCTTGTTCTCATAAGGTTTTAGAAGAACAGAATATTTAAGAACCACTTTTTATATTTGCTTCTTAAAGAATAGCTATTCTGTTATTAATTCGTAGGAACTGCAATATTGCAGTTTAGCGGAAATGTTTCGCTGCAATTGCGTAATTAACCTGCTGAAACTGCAAATGTGATATTAAATCGCAAGAACTGTTATAGATTATAAATAAAATATTTTGTTTTGTTTTCTTTAAGTTTAAAAAAAATCGCGCGTCCTATTTGTATTTATGAAAAAATGGTTTGTTTATTTTTTACTTGCTTTGGTATATTATTAAGTAAAATAGTATCAAAAAAGAAGTAATTATAATTATTTGTAAAGTTGGATCATTTATTTTCTCCAGCGAGTTGATTCCACAATTGCAAATATCCAGCAAATTAATTGTGGCTTAGCAGTTTCAGCGAATTAATGTCAAAATAATCTCAAAAATGTAAATATAAAAAAAAAATGTTCTTCGAAAATTTAATGACAAAAAGGTAATGTCGATATGTAATCGTAAATGTAAAATGTAATTCCGGATATAAAAATGACATAAAAGCAATTTCATAAAATTTAATTCTAAATAAGAATAGGCCTAGCTTCTATAATTACTATGTATGGTGTTCAATTGGGTGGTTTGAAATGAGACTAATTTTTATATAACATTATCTCCATACACATTTTGGTCACGAAGTCATTTTCATATAGCGATTTTAGTAGTATAATGTAAAAAAATAAATAATAGTTGGTTATTTCTAGAAACTAAATATTACTTAAAATAGTCATTCAATTTAATTTAATCTAATATAATATAAAAATGTGCACCTAAACAAAAGAAGTGTGCTTAACGTTTTGCGATTTGAGCATATTTTTAGAAACACAACCATTCTTTTATTGGGCCACATTGTATTTTCTAACTGCTCATTTATGTTATTGGAGCATGTTTTTCTTTGGTGTACCTGTACACTGCTATTTTAAGGTGCACATTTTAAAGGTGCTCATATTTGTTTTGGATAGCGGAAAAGGAAAAAAACATAAAAATAATGTTAATTTAAATATTATAAAAAAATTCATCCAATTTAGCTAATCCTATAAAATTTAATTTTGTACACCAAATAACACCATTAAAAAAATGTTTACAGTAAAAAAATAAAATTAGCTCCTGATAATATAATTTATAATTTTTTATGTGGGCAGATTATGTTTTGTATGGGCTCATTTATGTTTTTGGAGCATGTTTGTCCTCGGTGTACCTGTACACTGCTATTTTAGGGACACATTTTTTAGAGCAGAAACATTAAAAATTATGTTAATTTACAAAAACCAAAATTTTATTTAAAAAGGCATCCAATCTAGCTAACACCATTAAAATCAATTTTGTACACCAAATAATTAAAAATCAAATATAAAAATTTGCATTTTATGAAAAGCATATTATAATATTAATATGCTATTACAAAAGGTTTTTGTTTTTAATGTATATCATAAAAAAAACTTTTTATTTTTAATTATTATTTATTCAACTTACTATTAATATAGCCTAAGCTATATATGAAGACCAGGCATCGCTTGTTTTACTAACAAAATATGAATGTACTTTTAAATGGTAAATATGGCAGCCAATTTAATATAGTGAATTATTATAGTTTTAAAGTTTAACCACAAAATTTAATCAATTTAATTCTCAAATTTTTCAAATTGTGATATTTAGTGAATTAAATTCAATAAACTTTCAATGTACTTTAGGTTGTAAATGATTATACGGGAAAATGCTAGAAGATAAACTCATTTAATGAGGCAAAAAACGTTTTTTTTTTTTTAAAAAGTAATATGACTAAAACTAAACTTTTTTTATTACTTTGATTTTTGTTTTTAATGTTTTTTGTAATTGATTTTTACTAAAAAAAATATTATGTTTGAAAAATATGTATTATGTATAGTATATAAAAAATTCAAGTTTGTTTTTACTGATTAAATTAAATTTCACTTAGTTCAGGTAATATTGATTATTTTTTAAATAGTTCTTCCAGAATCTTTGCAGTGCATTATTGTAGAATACATATTTATTGTTAAAAAAAGTTTATAACATCTTGAGGCTATTCTAAATATTAAAAAATAAAATAACAATAAATTTAAAAAATCCCCAACTTTTTAGACCAGAAAATTTGTAAATTTAGAATTTTTAAATTTAAAACATCTTGAGGCAATTCTAAACATTTAAAAACAAAAATTAGAAAAAACCTTTAAAAAAATATTTTACAACTTGAAATTTTATATACATGAACGCTGCACCCAAATAAACACAGCTAACCATTTGGTGTTCTAAAATAAAAATTAATGATTCGATTTTATTTTTAATTATGAATATTTAAAATATGTAAAAAAAAAAAACAATTTTAAAATCTAACAAAATTGGGATTGGTAAGTTTGCCACAATATATACAGTGTTTTGACTCTTCTTAATGACCACTAAAAAAAATGAAGTTATTATTTTTCTTATTAAAAACAAATCAAAGCTCAAGATCATATTAGACAATTATTATAATTCGTCATTAAACTAAAAGCATAGCAAAAAAATGTCTTTTTAAATGGTAATGAGTCTTTCATTATTAAAAAAATCAGTGTTATTACAAATAATGAGATCTTATTGCCTAATCATTGTCACAAATGAGTAATGAGACAGATTGTTATTAAAATAAATCGCAAAATAACGTTTTCACACGATAATAAGATAATTAGGATAATTAAGATTGATTAGGATCTGAAGATAATTAAATCGAAAGAATAATGAGAAAAGTCCAAATTTCTCTATTTCTTCTATTTTTTTGTTTTGCTGTTATAACAGAAACGACATATGTCTTTAAGTTTGTGAGTTAGACGCCATGTAGACATACAATTTTTCAAAAATATGTTTGGTGTGTTATTCTTGGTTTGTGTTCATGGTCCTTTGGGGCATCAGTTAATTGAACTATAAATCAAGATAAAGTATGCAAAATTAGGTTTAATTTTTAACCCAACTCAACAGGATTATTTTGGTATGAAAAATAGAAGCCACATTTTTTTTTGTATCTCAAAAAAACACTAGTATATTTAAACAAAAATTCAATGTTTATTAATTTTGACAAATGAATATGACAGAAGAAAGCTTCAATTTGTTTAAGAAAGACATGACGGACATGTAAAAATCAAAAATAAAGTTAGGAATATATAAATTGGTTTTCATTTGAAACCGGATAAATAGTCAAATACATATTTTTATGCCGGCTATGTAGGCAAATTTCTTAAGGGTATCTTTACAAATCTTTTTTTTTCTCTTATCAAAAATTAAAAAATAGTTTTGACTTTTTTTTACTATTTCACCTATATATATTCACTCCGCTATTCTATAGTTATATTTTATTTTGTCAATAATGCCTTTTAAAATTAAACAAAAAAAAACAATTTTAATTTAAAACAATTTTTAAATTTGTGGTTCTATATTTATTTCAATGATTACTTGTGTTTTATAGCCACTATTAGTGTTTTTTATTTTTTATGACTTACTATGGTCTATTTTTACGGTATCTAGTTATCATATTATCAATTAGTTCAAGTTTTCCATAATTGGTTGCGTCTCTCGACGAAAAAGTGTGATTATTCAATATATATATATATATATATATGTATTTTTTTTTGAACTAAATATGTTTTATGTTCCTAATTTTATATAAATTGATATCAATATTTTTTTTTATTATTTAAAATATAATT
>JAAAKO020030116.1:0-13447 GCA_010015015.2 Bolitophila cinerea
ACACTGCACAAGAACATTTATACACAACATTCCTACCTAAATAAAATAAAAAAACAGGCCAAAATAAAAAAATATAAATTGTTTTGTTACTAAGAAAAAATATTGATAATGAGATTAAATTATTTTAACCAAAAAAAATCCTGTAACCTCTCAATTTAGTGGGTGCTATATAATTAAATTTTGGAGTTCCTAAAATTAAAAAAATCGTTATTTTTTAATATATTTATGCGAGCATTTTTATAAAATAATGAACTCCGAAAGAAAACTAGATTTTAGGATGCGAGATCTAAAAATTTAAATCAGGTTCTTAAATAATAAATTTGCGTTCTAACACATTAACAACTTAATAGTTAAAATTGCATTCCAATTTATACAGAACTGTATGCTAATAAAGTAAAACGAAAGCGTAAAAAATGGTGTATGTCCAAACAAATGAAAAATAATGTTTTTGTATTTATAAATGATGTTATTATTGCGCCATTTCCTTTCTACAAAAAAAAACAAATAAATCAATTCTTCAATTATAGAGTGTGTTTAATTTTAAATAGCATCCATTTATATTTTATTTGGCACGCAATATTTAAATATAATGTCATAATTATTTTTTTAAAACGCATTTAATATTTTTTTTTAATTATATTATTTATCACGCAATTTTATTTATAGGCATTTTCTTTTTTTAATTGTATTTCATTTATTTTTAATGAAACACAATAGTTATTTTTATGTATACAAAAATGTAACAGAAATTACAGAAAATATCTTATCGAAAATATATAGTTATAGAAATAGAATTATTAAACAATTTTCCGATATTCAATATATTAAAAAGTTATAAGCGGGGCCGTCCGAATACTACTTAAAGCTTTATGAGGGGGTGTAGCTTTATGAGGAGGTGTAGCGCTAAAAATTAAGTCTATCTCCAGTGAGGAATTTATTGTTTCTGAAAAACTCTAACAAAATTCCAGAAAAAAAAACAGAGAAATATTCAATCATTGAATGCCACCTTTTGAAATGTTACATTAATAAAAAAATATAATGTGATTATGGTTCAGAAAGCGTCTACGCATATTTTGGGTGGAAGAGCTTTTACTGAAACACGGAACTTTCTGTCACTCGGAATTGCCTGTTTTATGTGTGTATACATAATTTATACGCACCTGAGAATATATATATACAAACAAGAAGCGTATGTAAGTCGTTTTATGGGTTTTCTTTTCCAAACACGCATGCTGTCCTACAATGACACACTGCCAGCATAATACTGTTTGACTTTTATAATTTAGTTTACTTAAGTATATGTATATATGTATACCTGTACATTATATTATGTATTTATGTGCTTAGTCATGATGCAGTAAGTTTTATATGTATATATTTTTCTGATAAATCTCCGTAAACCGAAGTGGCACTAATTCGACGTTTATTTGACGTAGATCGTGCTATTCATAAAGTGGTGTGGACATTGAAATATTTCGAAGGGTGTTTTCACGCATTTTCCTGAATGAATCCTGAATCAAACTTATTGTATGTAAATATAGAAGGAAATGTTTTCGTTTTTTAAGCTTTTTAAATTCAATGGGCTCGCAAAGCTTAATAATTTGTTTTGCAAACACAAAAGCAATATGAATATAATTGATTATCCTCGTTAACATCAGTATAACATTACATAATGCATGCGTTTGCGTACCTACAGAGATTCATGAACACATACATATGCACGCACAGCGCAAATCTACATAAACATACCGTTATAACGTGATGTAATTTATAAATCTGCCTAAACTCACAGTGACCATTAAATATTCCTGCCGTGGTAATGTGTGTATATGTAAATTCTACCGTAGTACTTGTAATATAATATGCATATATCTCGGTATATATATATACTATTCATACATATATGTAGGGTTACATTACACAAGCTCATACTAAATAATAATATATCAAAGTGGCCAGATTTAGCGTTAGTCACATTTTGGGATTGCGTTCTGGTTAACTAATTTATAGAGTTTACTTGTTTTGTAACGTCCTTTTAATATGATATGTTTATATATTTATATAAAATATAAATTATAATTTATTGAATATTCTATTCTATTTATAATTTATCGCTTAGGTTTAGTATTTTTAATAAATTTAAGAAACAAAAATTCTTTTATAGGTAAGGGTTCATATAGATTTGGATTTGGTATTAGTGAGTTGGGAAGAAGATGTCATGTATTGTTTAGAGGCCACTACAGGAAGTGTAGCTATTAATGGCTTTGGATATTGCGGTGGCTTCTGCTGTGAATATAGAGGATGTTTTCGTGAGTTGTAATAGTTTCTCAGCGTGCTCACAATATATTCTGCACCCGGCTCCGTCTGTAATTCTTTACCCATCTGTTTATATTTGATCAATATTTTTACATATAATTATAAGATATGGGAGATTCATAAATTTCATAAATACATAGGCTCATTTTATTGGTCGTCATTTTATTTTCCAAATTTTGTTTTTTTTTCAAATCCTATTCATTCTATTATTTAATTTTAAATAAAATATTATAAGGTTCAAAATAGGTATAAGTTGAGAAATATATATTTAATATTTCAAAATATCTATATTCATAGCCATAAGAAAACTAAGTGTTATTTTCAAAAGTTAATTAAATCCAAAAATACTATTTTAATTTATTTTTTATAGTTAAAAAAAGTTACGTTAAGTAACGAAACATATTTTCTATTATTACTCAGTTTTCACGTTAAAATATTATTTTTATATACATTGTTTTGAATTTTGAATTTTAAATATATAATACCTTACGGCTAAACATCGTAACCAAAAATAAGAAAATTTGACAACCGATAATATATAATTATATAAAAAATAATAAGATTTAAAAAATGAAATATATATATATATATAAAATTGAATTGGATTTTCAGGATACATTGATATTTTTTATTTTTAAAATCAAATATTTGTAAATAATTGCAGCCTAATTAAATAAAAAGAACACATTTTTTATAATAAACACGAAATAAACAATAATATTTCTTTGGGCTCATCATTTTGTTCATTGAAAAAAAACATTTCCTAAAATAATGGACACAACGAAATTAGTAGTTACTTTGCCAAGCTTGTATCACTTCCTCGTTCTTTTTTGATTGAAGGGTCTCCTTTTATGTCTCCAAGAAAAGTGTCGTAAAACGAACGAACAGACTTTTCTTAGCAGTTGCTCAAGTTGTCCAACAAATTGCCTTATTTGTCAACAAGGAGAAACACCTTTTTTATACCTAAAAGATAGAGTAAAACATGAAATTTAATGAAAATCATATTAAATCATATCAAAAAGTAGTTACAAGTGGGTGAAATTTAAGTCCTATGTTCATACAATTCTATCAGAATTTACCATATCCTTAGAATAAATTAAACAAAATTCATATTTGCTTTCCCGCCATTGCTCTGCTCACACCTCGATAAAAATAATTTTAGCCGCATACGTATACCACGAAAGAACACCGCAATGCTCCGTGTCAATTTCGCTATCTGAGGCTCAACGAGAGCGTGATTGCGACGCAAACCTGAAAATGTGGCAAAAAAGAAGGAGTTAACACGGTCTAAAGCAAATATGAGAAACAGACAAACCGGGTAAATATAATAAAAAGAACTGCAGAGACAGGACTGGCTGAGAATTAATTAAAAAAGTCACGTTCGACATTATTGAAGTTCTTCCCATCGCGAACGTGGATTTAATATTTGAATTTACAGAGTAGTGTAAATTATGATAACACAACACCTAAATCCAGAAATTTATGTATTTAATTTGAGTTATATAATTTCAGTATGGGTACACGTAAAATGATATTAAATTAAGTAATATTTACTGCTCACTCTGAATTTGATAACTCGAGATATAACTCTGGGATTTTTTACATAACAAAAACGAATTGGATTTGTTCACTCGATTGTTTATCAAATCGAAAAGCTACAATTCTACTCGCAAAATGTACGATAAAACGATGCGATAAATCAATTCTGTGGAATTCTTTGGAATTATGCAGATTTGAAAATTTGCCCTCAAACATGTGTTTTGTAATTTCTAAACTGCTTTTTCTAAAGATTAGGCTTTTGTTATTGTTTTTATTTTTGAGAAATGCCTATCTCAACTTATATTGTTTGGTCAGACAGATATTTCACAACATGATTAAACATGTTGTCTGTAAATGACCACAAATATCCTGACAGGCTTTGGATGACAACACAATTAATTTTAATTTATAGACATAGATAAGTTATTTTACAAGATGACAAGAACATATTGTGTGCAAAGACTTCGGACGACATCAATATTATTTTTGGGTAGTGATAGCAAAAATTATAAACTAAAAATTATGTAAAAATAATAAAAGTTCATTAATCAAAAAAACAAGCCCAAGTATAAGCTAATAAATCGATAATTTTATTTTACATTTAAGAAAAAATATATTTTTTAAAACAGAATCTTTATGTATATATAATAATTTTAATAATTCTAAATAAAGTTATAAGAATGATTTTGGAAATGCTTTTCTTATTGGCGGCCGGCAATTTACATCAATGTTATCTTATTCGTTGAGGTTTAAATAATTTTCTAAAAATAAGTACACAGCCAGATAAGTTGCAAAAAATATAATTAAGTGTAATTTTTGAAGTAATTTAAAAAAATTATATAATAACGTTGTTAAAATATGTGTTCTTCATACGGTTGTTAAAAAAGCTTTTCATTGATTTTGAAAATACTTCAAAATATAAGCTGTAATGTAAGAATTTACAGCTTACATTTTGAACATATAGTATTTTCAAAATCAAAATCGTCACATTATATATAATAGTAATATTTTGATTTAGTGATTTTGATGTGCTTGCTGAATTTGTTAAAACAATTTTGATCTTAAATATTAAATCGGATGAAAAAGATGAGCTTAATTAAGCTAAGTAAGAACATGTTTTTAAATTAATGTGCGTATAATTCAAGACACGCTGAATAGATAACAATATAATGGTAAAATATGTAGACGAAAAAATGGCAATTCTATTTTTATTTAATTTAATTATATAATGATTTCTTTATACACACTGAACATTTTGGCGCTTTTTACCGTTTCTGCCCCATATTATAAATTTTGACCCTTATATACTATATTATACTAACCCATACAATATATATAGTGTTAGAGTATTGAAATTTTTTTTATATATTTCCTTTAAATTTTATCCGATTTAAATAAATTGTATAACGTTGAAAAATTATTCAATTAATTTGAATACGATTTAAAAAAGTCTAAAAAATGTTTTTTCTTTTTTTAAATTAATATCATATTTCATTTCCCCGGATTATTAAAAATATTTTTATGTATATATAAAATTAGAATTGTATAAGATTGAACGAAAAAATGTAAAAGTTTTTCAAAAACGAAAACAAATACCTACGCTACACGGAATTACATAAATTTCTACACAACTGAGGTCACAGAGGAATAACAGGGGAATACAGAGAGGAAGAGCGAAAAAAGGAGAAGTACACATTTTTGATAAAATTCTATATTTTTTCCGATTAGAGCAAGTTTGTACTTAAATTATTTGTTAAAGTAGATTATATTTAAATCAAAAATAATTTTGTTTTGAATGAAGCAAATTTGAAGCAAATGAAATTAAATATATTTTTATAAAAATGCCGAAATTTTTTAACGAATTTGATCGCCGGTTTGCGTTTAGAATTTATTGTTACGATCATTCTTGACCAAAACAACGTGGCTTTAAGAAAAATCTATGGGCTTCCAACTTTCATGGTATATGCAGATAAGAAAGCTATCTAGTCTAGTCATATAAAGATTTGTGATTTGCTAATTGTTTGTTAAGCTCAAAAAGTTCTTGTTTGAAATTTTTAATATAAGATATTTATGGACTATTAGCTAATATTAAATAATGCCATGGTGCAGCTTTAGATGGTAGTTGTTTCAAAATGTGTACCTAAATTGAAAGTATTATTTGTTCAAGAATACTATTAGGTTTCATGTCCCACTTAAAATGTAGATTTATATACCAGTTATTTTTGTAAAAGTAAGACATCATCATCAATTAGGGTGGCGGTTATTTGAGTGTTAACTAACTTTAATTGGACCGCCCCTCAAATATATAATTACGGGCCTAGGAAATTAAAATTCATAGAATTAGGTCTACGAGAATTATGTAAAAAAACTCTTAATATTTGGGATGGGTTAACCCATACATAATTCGAGAAAGAGATGAAATGCAAATTTTAAAGCGGAAACGTTTTAAAAAAACTAGAAACGCAAAAATTATCAGATTTGCTCTCTGATTACTATGTATACATATTTTCATTGGTGGTCAAATATCCATTCCTTCTTTAGGGGTGTTTTAAATTTGTATGAAAAAAGTTTATATGACATAAAAAATATAAAAAAAATGGGATCAAATAAAGGTTTGTTATTTATTTTAAATAACGCCATAATTTGTTTTTAACCCCTTATTATTATTTTTTGGGACTAAGGGTCGGATATAAATGCTTAAAATAATTGCAAACGGATAAATTTCAGGTTAAAACGTAAAATGATGCAGTTATTATTACAAAAAACATTTTTTCGATCATATTTGTTTTTTTTTTATGTTATATACATTTTTTTCTTTCAAATTAAAAACACCCCTAATGAAAGGATTTGATAACCATAAATTAATCAACATTTAAAAATAATGTTTTTCATATAAATTCTCAATTCTTATTTTCATTGTGTATGTAACTAACTTTGATAACCCCTAACTTTTTTTGAGCATCAAAGGATAAAATGTAAAGAAGCAGATTTTTTTTACAAAAACTACTTGATCCTTTTTTTTGACCAATTAGGGGTTTTGACCATATTTGGTCACCCCGTAATGAGAGGTAGGGGAAATAGAATGCATTGTCACCGGCAACAAGTCCATGGGCCAAGTTTCAGCTGGATTAGATAAAAGGAAGTTAGTTAATTAGGCCGCATAGGAATCCGTGCAAGCAAGCAAGCAAGATCACAGACAGGCGAAACTAATATAGAGAATTAGAAAAATTTGTACATAGTGATAAAATAGAGAGTAAAACTGATCATTTTTGTGCTTTAATTTTTTTTAACGTTTCCGCTTCAAATTTTGCATTTCATCCATTTCTCGAATTATGTATAAAACACATATTACACAATATTAATGGTAGGGGAGTCATTTTATTTTTAAATTGTAACATCATTCTCAGAGAGAAAATTCTATGAATTTTAATACTAGCCAAAAATCCAGTAAAATTCCTTGTATTTTATATGGAAATCTTTAACTCTTGTGGTCGAGGGTAAAAAATAAATTTAAAATTCTGAAAAAAATCCATTTTTTTATTTATTTGGAGCATATTTGAGGGGCGGCCCGATTAAAACTAGTTAAAAACTCATATAACGGCCACCCTAATTCACATACCATTGTCAACACATTGTCAACACATTTTTGGAATCTACTCACCTTAAAATATAAAAAACTGTGAGAAACAAGTCTTTAAAAATTTCTTAAAGTAGTGTAATTAGTCCTACAGTTAAATACTAGTTACAAAATCCATAAAATTCCCTATTTTTATATATAAAACTTTAACCCTTGTGGTAAACAAAATATAGTAAATAAAACGGACACCCTAATGAACACACACATATTCCATATTGAAGCAAACATAATAATGCAGTTCAATGCAAACACAAACAAGATGCACAAGCACATTGCACATTAACACACTCCATGCACGATAATAAAGTGATACATAAGTTATATACAAATATTTTATTAGTTATTATATATACATATAATATATTTATATTATATACATATGCTGTCATACGCTAATCGTTATTGCCGGTCTATTTATATTATATACTAGAGCTAAGTATGATATCCTATACACATATAATATATAATTGTAATTGTAATTGTTGATGATGTACAGCAGGTTCTCATTTCAGTATCACATTTTAAATCGTACAGTTACATTCGGTGTTCTCTCTTGTGTAGTTCGTCGTTCTTAATATCTCTGCTCAAGCCGGTAATTTTGAAATTAATATGGTATGACAATCGTGCGCCTTGAACTTCAGTGCGATTTTCTGTATATATAAATTATAAAACTTAAAACGACATCAGACGTCTATAATTTTATTGAGCTTATCACGCTCGATTTTTTAAATAACCTATCACAAAAACCAATAAACCAGAGTATTTGTTTATACAAAATGCGACAATATAATAATTACAAGTTATTATTAAATAATTAATATTTAATATTTCATTGTAGCATGCTCACGCGAACATTTTATTGAAAATCCAGATCTCGTACGCAACTAGATTCAAAACTAATCACCAAGGCGTAGCATCGCAGTTCAAGGCTTCACGTCAACCCACAATCTTCCTGATGGTGAAAAATCGAGTTAAAGTAGAGAAAACTATGCGCAATACTTCTTTGACCCTGTCGGATGACAACTTCGCTGCAGTCTGGGCTGTACCAAAAGAGTGAATCACGTATACGCGCGTGCCCCTGGTATGCAGAATTGAGATCTTTTGTGAATCTTGTGTATAGAAGGTGTCCTAGAGCTTTTGCGGAAATTCAAATTGGAGAGCTCCAACGATCAGAATTGAGCCTCGGGCTCTTGCAATCAATATGAATGCAGGTATGTTTTTTTTTATTCAGACTAAGTATATAAATATTTAAATTACTTTGATGGCTATACATCTTTGCGTAAACGGAGCGACAGACGTAAAGTCTAATCTTATCTATCTTATAAAGTGCGACGCGTCTCGAGTCGGGATTTTAATACATTTTTTTGTGTTTTGAACTGAGTTTTGTATGATTGTTTATTATACACCCAGAATGAGGTCAACAGCCAAAGAATAATTTCTTATCACAGCTCGGGCCTCGAAAAAAAGCAATTACGTCATTTACAACTGCGAGAACACTTTATATAGTAAAATTAGAGGCTGCGATAAGAACTTAATTTTATTTTTATTATAGAAATGTAAAAAATATGTGCTTGCCCCCAGAAACACCGGAATCGCTGCTGAATCCCATACAATGTATCGAAAGTGGTGGATCCAACCAAAGTGAATCTAGCTATAAAAGTGATGAGCGTACTCCGCTTATCGGCGTACGGGTTAGGAACAAAGGACATGGACCCAGCTGCGGCATACTAGCATTGGGATTTATTTTTTTGTGCGGTGTAAGCATTGGATCGTACTTGCTTTTCCAACAAAGTGAGTTCTCTTCTTTTGTAATGTTTAGTATAACCAAATAATTTAACACAATGTGGATATCTATACAGGTCGACCATTAAACGTAAAAGTGTCCTTTGATCTGGTGGAACGTGAGATATGGGGTGCCCTCGATTTGCCACGTGGACAGCATCTGGTCGCTTCTGAAATGTTGCGTGTTATCGTATTTCACACAGGTGGCGCAGAATGTCTACACTACTCGGGATGCTCTCACATTATGCACAACATGCAGATCGAAGCCAATGCCACCACTGGTGCAGACATTCCGTTTAACTTTTTGATCGGCGGTGATGGTCAAACGTACGAGGCGCGTGGGTGGTCACATGAGAGTGGCTTCCTCCAGGTGCCTAGAAACAGCTCTCTAACAATTGGTTTTATAGGTAAATTATATCGAATTATAATTTAGTTTTTTTAGTCCTTAGACAAAATTTCATTTTAACGCTACCTCCTACATTTTAAAGGGGCTGTACCCATTACATACCGTTTTTCATCATTGCTAAATACCTCTTGAGGGGTGGGAGGATTTTCAGTAACAATCGAAATTATTCAAAATTGATTAAAAAACGATTGGTTAAAGTTAAAAAAATTGTTCAGTAAAATTAAATCTAATAGTAAATTTGTACCTTTTTTGGTAACTGAAAACAAAATGTTTTTTGAAGGAAAAACACACACACCTAAAATGGAAAAATATAGACACCACTTTTTGTGCCATTGCCTGAGAAAAGCTCCTTTTTCTATTCCTTTTGAAATTCTATTATAATTTTTGCTAGACTTTTTCTTGTTCTTTAATACTATTGGTACTATTTGTGGCTTAGCCAAAACAATATAAACAATATAACAAAGATAAAAGTATCAAAAAAAAATGTGGCTGACTAAAACTTATAAATTATATACCAGAGAATACAAATTAGTAGTATAGTGTTACTATATAGTTAGCCGTCTCATTTTAAAAGGGGCGATTTCTCCCCTAAAGGTGGATTTTGAAAGAAAAAAACGTTCATTATTAAAACAACCTCCAGTAAATAATAAAAAAATGATTTGAAATGGTGCGCTTAAGAGAACTTGATACTATAATTATTTATTTGTTACCGCAGGAAATTTCACCTCTAAATCTCCACCACAGATTCAAGTTGACGAAGCCCACGCTTTGATTTTCGAGTCGACACGCCGTCGCAAGCTTTTGCCCAATTACAAGATATTTGGCGTTCGCAATTTATCTGTAAGTCATCTAGATAACGCCGCTCTATTCGCAGCGATCGAGCTCTGGCCTGGCTGGGATGCGGTCATAAACATTTTGTAATCATCTTGTTGAGAGATTACAAATTATATACAGTATACATATACAAATAAATTGAATAAATTCATAGACAAATATTTGTTTCGTTTCAATCTTCTATTTTGTATGTAAATAAGATATAATATAAAAAAAACATATTCTTATCTGCTAAATACCTATACAACTATAAACAAACTTATAACTAGTATAACTTATATTAAAAATTCTCTGATGCGCATGTGCACGATATACATATGTCTCTAATCAACCTCCAGCTTCCGGAAACTGCCAGCCACCGAGTCAACGTGTGCTTGATCTGGACTGTTATTGTTGTTTTTGTCCTGTTTGTTGATAATTTCTTTGTCGCTGAGTAACTTCATCTTGTCCAAAGCCACCAGGAAATCACGTTTGGCCGCCAGTTCACGCTTCCAGCTTTCGATCATGTCCACCATGGGTATGGTTCCGCCTAGCTCTAGCGGCAGGCATGACGGATCAATTCGTTTGTGAAGTTCCTTCATGGTGCTGTGAATCAAGAAGCGGTCGCGAATCTTATGACTGACGCGTGTCCGGGCAAAGTCCATCACCCACTTAACGGCCTGTGGCACATTCACGCAGTGAATAGCCTTGTGACGGGCTGGCCAAGATTGCTCACCCCACTTCAGAATACGTGCAAAGTCGTTGGGTTTCCAGTTGGTCACGTGTGCTGCTGATACACCGGCCATATCTCCGACGTGCGTGAATCCGAGCACTTGATTTTCGGGATCCTCCAGTAATGTCTCGAATGCGATAAAATGTGCTTTTGCCTGTAGAGCAGCTGGAAATCGATGCGGATCAAAACAGCCTAAAAAAGAAAAAATAGATTGGTATTAGAATTAAAGTGACTTTATTGAAGAGTTGTTAAATATAATGTATATACCTGCACGTGCAATAATCACGCGTCGTCCATGCTGGTCACGAATGGGTGATACAAACAAGTATCCGCTTGAAATTACATCATACATAGCCGGGCTCAAGAAATCCAGGTTTGCCGTCATCTCTGGAAAGGTCCGCTTTAGATTCAGGTACTTGAGCATTAGCTGCTCTGCCATGGGAACACTAAACTTCTTGGCACGCAAAAAACGCAACAGAAAACGATCGTCAGTGCGCACATTCTGAACGTCCTCGTTCTTGCGCAGCCAATCACGAAACTGTTGTACACACTGCTCGCGTGCCGATCGATCTTCACGCAGTTCCTTTCGTGCAATCTTCTGGACACTCTCACTCATGCCCAGGTCCTCATCAATGTCAGCAACCTTTGACATTTTTCCATTTCGCCATGGATGGCTTAAAATAACTCGTGTTGTTGTCATTTGTCTGCAAATAGCAACGTAATTAAAAAAAATAGTTATATTTTTATATTATTTATGTTGTCATCGTCTTTTATATACCCACACCCAGAAATACGGATAACCAAATATTTATTTAAGTTTATAGAATTAATTTTGTCGGTTCTTAGTTCTTAAAATAAAATATCAAAGTTTACGAATTATAGAAATTGTGCAATTATTTACATAACTATAAATAAATATATACTCGTATACAGTATATACACCATCTGTGTATATATTCATATATACGATAAGTAAGTACATATAATTCAATTAAAATAATCTTATAAATTTATGTGTCGGTATTTTTGTGCTTCTTTAGCATCAATCGAAATAATTTATTCGCTCCTTCACGAGGTTTTTAATTGAGCAAGACGCTCGAACACGGACTTATCAAGTGCGAGTACAAGTTTAATGTGAGGTCTCTCTGTTGACTTTACGTAATTTACATAGTTGATGCGTTTTTTGGCAAACATTTTAATTTAATTCATTCGTCGTCTGTAACTCTCTGATTTGGCGACGTAATGACGACATCATGTTGAAATGATTATCATCACACCAATGGCACCAATGTAACGATGAAAAAGACGAAAGTCAAATATATGTAATGTTACAGTTTTTTCTGGATGCTTCACTCAGCCTATTATTCAAGATAATTATAATATCTTTATAAAAAAAGTTCATAATAAAAAGAAAGGATTATAACACACCTTTGCCGCTTATACGAATTTCTGTAAAAAGATTTGCTCGTTATTTGCACATACACATTATATATGTTATACACACACACTCACAGAGTTACCTAAGACGCTGATGTACCAAAGACAAAGTTCACACCACACCACCTCACCTGGCCAAAGGCAAAAGCGGTGCTGGCGGCATAATTATTTAAATTAATTCAATTTTGCAAGCACGATGTCGATGCTCTATACTACTGTGACTCTATGTCGTATTCTTTAAAACATATTGAACGTATACGCAGATGCTGTGTGCGTCTGTGCATTTATTACACGGTTTACATATTTATATTACATAAAACAATAACTATTAAACATTATCATTAAATAATTGTTATGGAAAGGTAGTTGTTATTCACGAACGCAATGCAATGCCAGTGAGCAGAAATTGTTATTATATTAAAATGTATGTCGTTTATTTTTTGCAAGAATTCCATGGGAATTTTAAACATAATGGCATATGGCATTTATATATATATATCTTATGTTTATCATATTTCAGTCAAATATATTTAGATGATGTTTATCAGATTTTTTGACAAAATATTTTGGTAAAAGTTAGAAAATGTTGGTTTAAGAAAAGTTGACCACAATGAGTCCAAACACTGCCTAAGCCCCTGCATGGGACGTTACTTAACAAATAATCTAATATTTACGAGAAGTATTCAATTTTGCTTAAAAGTTTATTTTGCACAAAAACGAAGCACTGAATACTATAAAATAAATATTTTTATTAATTTAATCTTAAATTATTATAAATTGATAT
>JAAAKO020030127.1:0-13446 GCA_010015015.2 Bolitophila cinerea
CAATTTCTGCATGTGCACATACTCTGCATGTATTTTGCACTCGTGCAGATATGCCTGTAAAATGCCAATAGTGCATATATGCATTTGATATGCATGCAGACATTTTCGACCGTTTGTTCACGAATTTGCATACACGTGCATGACATGTGCCTTCTGCCTCATGAAGGCAGATTAAGTCCAGCTTAAGTGCAAAAAAGTTGAAATTGTTTGACGGGGTATAGTTTCGCTTATAAACAAATCTGTGATTAACTTTAATCACTTGATCACCTAATTGGTATTTTTTGACTGATTAAGGTTTTAATCATGCTATTAATCAGCGATTGTATTTCTTCAATTCCTTTTACATTTTAACGTCATTATTGGATCGAATGATATGGACAAATAGGACGATATCAATACTTCTACAAAAAGATTTTTTTATTAAAGACGGATTTGAGAGTGAGATTTTGTTGGCGTATCGAAGGAATCCGTTTGCCGCGTATTACAAATATGTCCGAGGCACTCGCACTTCAGCGACCTAACCTCAATATCACAAAAAATGAGCAAATTTTTATAAGATTGCCCGATTCCCGCGTGCCATCGGCACTATATAGATTGTACGCTCATTTAAATCGTATTATAATTTCACTGAATCTATCAAAATCGATGATTAACTGGCTTAATCACTGATTTGCTATTAGCTCTGATTAAATCTCTAAACAAAGGTGAAGAAATAGATTTTTTATCAGGTGACTATCTTCTTCCGATCAACTAATCGAGCTAATAGCAAATCAGTGATTATCCAAAATTTAATCAGGACTGAAGAAATTGGCTCTTATGTATCCATAAATTGCTTTCTTTAAAAGGTCATCGCTCTTCAGATGAACTATAAATATAAAAATATAAGATTATATGGATTAAATTTATAAAATTCCTTTTTTGGAATGAAAGCAATGTTATTTTATTTCTTTGTTTGGAATTGTCAATTTTTCCCGCATTGTACGCTGCCCGGACGATTGCTGGTATGAACTCTGGCTGATGATGATGAGCTGGACGAAATACACGTGTACACCGCATCGGATGTTTCGGCAGCCCAAAGAATGTACCGTGTTAAGAGAGGATCTACGTGAATTCCTTGAGTTTGAATCTTTGAGATCTCTTATTTGGCATCTGAAAAGTGTGTATAGACACAATGCATGCATATATCTATCCGATATGTTAAAGAAACTTAACGTAGGCAGTAAAATGTTTTGTGAAGCTCCTATGAAGTTTTTGATCTGCGTGAAAGGCTGCCTAATCAATTGAATCGGAGTTAAGAAAAAAAAACTATTATCTTTCAGAGCATATATTTTTAATAGACACCTCTCTGGCAATAGAAAACGATTAAACACATAGTATAAAAAAGATTTTACATTGTCTTTGATTAGGTTTTAAAACTTAGGAAAAAGAGAATACACAAAACGTTTAAAGTTGATTTTATCCCGTCTAGCAATGGCACTACTGGCTTCCTCAGAGCCGTCCACCGAGTCGATTCTGTTAAAAGCATTGTAGGCTCTTACAATTAAATTGTAATTATTCTTGGCATTTAGCTCCTCGTCACTTTCAACAAAGCCAAAACAGATTTTACCCATTCCATAAAACAGAGTCATGTTCTCCAGCACTCCCAGCGACGTCGAGTCGACGCGAAAAACGAAAACACCATCATTTCGATTATATTGCCTCATATTGCGTATGCGTTGTACACGTTGCATCAATGGATGCAGCATTGGATCAAGAAGGTTATTTTGTAAGTATTTCATGAGTAGCCATCCAGCAGTGTTAATACTATTCTGCATTTCGATGCGTTTCAGAAACTCTAATTTCGTATTCGTACTTTCGATACCGTCCGGAACGTAGACGTACACACACTTTGATTCTATGCATTTATCCAGGTGAGACACAGCCACGACATTTTCAGGCAATCGCACCGATGTCAGTAGCCACTCTTTTGTATTTCGATTACCGCAGGTAATCGTGTACTTTGTTCCAATGAAACGACCTGCGTTTTTGAAGAATATTCTAAATGCGGGCGTCGGCAGTTTGGCATCGATTTGATGTACGACTGCGGTTTTAATTACATTAATATGGTGTTCATCAATTCGGAAATCCACGCGAGCCAAATTTAGCACTACCACATTCATGTCGTCATCGTATTCGTCGAGTTTAATGGAAGTTGGGGGATGTTCGTCACTCATGTTTAGCTGCGTGTCCTGTGTGTGGCTCTATTGAGATTCGATGCGTGTAGAGATTCTAGGAAAGAAAATTGTTAACACTATTTTGCTGCTGGACGTGCAAAAAAAAAAACAAATACGATATACCTGCTGATTGAGTGACGCAAGGCTGGCCGGATACACAACGGGTGCTTCGAGATTCGTTCGTCTAACCTAAAGTTAAAATACAATACAATGTGAGATTATCTTCTTTGAAAACCGATTTACCTTTGGTTGTTGTTTAGACTTTAGGTTGACAGCTTATTATGCAAATGAAGCTGTACTGTAATTTTCTCGGTATTTTCCCTTTCTTTGTGCACCAATTGTTTGGTGCTGCCAGATGAGTAAACGTCAAATATCATGACAATTGAAAACTGAAACGATGAAACTATGGAATGGAACCGTTTCTGTGCGCCACCATTGAATAAACCTAGAAGTAAAGTGACACTTTAAAACTTTAAATGTAATGTAGCATCGGGCAGTACTCAAAAGACAAATCACAATTTGCGGTGGATTGGATACCCATAATCAAAGTCATACTATTAATTATTTAAATTTATCATTATTTTGATTCATCCAGTTCATGATCGTCCGCGATAGGAATTCAATTCAATTCTTCAAAACATCTTAGTGGTAAAGCTTATAATTTAATTTATTATTTAACTATTACTTCTGCCTGCATGCAATATCATTTAATTGGTGTAGGGGTTTTCCCATGTCCCATCCATTTTTTTTTTAAATCAGGAAGGTAGAGGAATCTTCTATATAAAAACTGTTTTTAGGAGAGCTTTGTTATTATACAAATCTAATTTTAATACAATTTATTTAATTTATTGGTAGACCAAAAATGTCTTTGTATATTCTCTTTTATCTAAGTGTTTATATTAAGTAAAACATTGCTCGTGAATTGCATTAGTACTTTTAGTACAATCAATAGAGATTAGGGTACTTATGATTATACTGTGATATTCATCAAACATTCAGCAAATTGATCACAAAAAAAAATATATATATGTCTATTAAAAAATATTCCCTATTTTTGTAGATTCTGCAGACTCAACCAAAAACAGAATGGGAGACCTCTAACTTGTCATTAACAAAGACCCAATCATAGATTTAGATGTGATAGTGTTGAATTTAAAACGCGTAGATTTAATATTTCACGAAATCCGTATTTTCAGAATTGAAAACGCCATATTAAAAGAGGTTGACACAAATCCATCATTTGAATTGTACTTCACCAATACTCGCTACGTTGGAACACATTATACGATTACATGTGGTAACCAGGAGACTAAAGATTGGCTACTGCAACTAAAATTACCGAAAATTAATTTTGCTACAACAAATGATATTGTTTTTAAATCAAAATGTTTGAGCGTGCTGATA
This sequence comes from Bolitophila cinerea, assembly GCA_010015015.2. Taxonomy (NCBI): domain Eukaryota; kingdom Metazoa; phylum Arthropoda; class Insecta; order Diptera; family Mycetophilidae; genus Bolitophila; species Bolitophila cinerea. Next base: position 3,618 of record JAAAKO020030127.1, read on the forward strand.
CCTGCATGGGAAACTGTAACATTTGAGGAGATTCTCAATCGCATCGGAAATCAGAATAGGCAAATTAAAATATCCGAATGGATATACATACATAGTGTAAAAAACGAAAATTTTGACAGGAGTCTCAAAATTAAAGGCGTTCCTTCAACCTACGCAGCATTTGTTTTTCGCGTAGACTATGCATCGTTACAAGTTTTGGAACACTCAAACATGACATTGTTTTACGGATTAAAAGATATTTACTTTGATTATGTGCTAGATGATTCGGTATTTTTGAGCATCGATAGTACAAATGTTTTGTTCAAAAAGGCTTACAAATTATATAAATATCGCACATCTACTAATCCATGACAAACACCGATTTTCACTTTTCTTTCAAATTATTCTATATAAAATACCAAAAAAATATCAGTACCTTGTCAATTCTAACAATGAAATAATGAAACGATATTTTATATAATTACTTCTCAATAAAACCACTTCAAATACAAATATTTTACCTTTTAATTTTAATAATAGATATACTTTAAAAACAATAACTATGTCTAGCCCAAAATATCGGAAAACAAAATGAGAATATTGAAACAAATGAAATACACATGCGATAAGCGCGCGCGCGTGTGTGCCTATTTGGGAGGCTTCGCCGTTACGTTCACTCGCAAATTCTAGTCCGGCACGTCAATACTGATGATCGGCACCACAGGCTTAAGATGGTCGAGCTTTTTGGCACCGGCCAGTGCTCGTCTGCTCTTTTTGTCGCGCTTCGACAGATCGTCCAACTGAACTCCCGCACCGTTTTCGCCACTGGATGTGTCCAACGGTACCGACTGCTGTCCGTTGTCCGCGTGATACGATATGTTGCCGTACTCCTGCAGGAAGGGCAACGCACACAACAGAAACTGACTGAAATTCTTACGAAGTCCGAACCACCCTGTGCGTGCATTGTAGTTTTGTATAAGTATGATGATATAATATTCACAAAAAAAAAGTATAATACGTACACTTGTTGCCACCCTTCGCACTAAAGCTGAGCAGAATTAGGGTGAACAATGCAACGAGCAAGGGCAGGAACACCACAATGTACGGCCAGTTTAGGTCACCGTCCAGTTTGTCGGCTAGTAATAGCTACGGAACACAGTTATTGTAGTGGACAAGATAAAAAGCATACAATTATCTGTAAAGTGTAAATGATCAACCTGAAACGCAGAGATCGGGATGACGGTCATGAAGTTTCCAATGGCCGAATGCGTGGCCGCCTTGCGCTGCTGCTGACTCACCTCCGGCGTTCGCATGAGCACTCCGCAAAAGATCAGTGTGTACAGTACACCTTTTAAATACAAAATAAGTATAATACCATTTTCTAGACGCTCAAAACCAGACTTAAATAAAAAAATAGAAAAATACCAAATAGACTCAGGCACAGAACAATCCAGAGCGGCACGAAAACCACCTCCCAGCTCCACGATACAAAACCGTCTAGCTTCAGTGGCAAGAACACGAACTGCAGTGCATTCACGGCCAGAAAGAGTTCCATCTCGAACGAGCGATCGTGTTTCACAGACCATACGCACGCACCAACGCTAGCCACACTGCCAAAGATCAACGGAATGAATACCAGCACCCACAGGTGTCGACCGGACGTCAAACGATCGCAAGCGAGTAACTCGAACATCAACAGGATAAGATGCAGTGACAACGAGATAAGCATTGCCTTGAAGTGAGAGTACGAGTCTAGTTCAAGTCTATATAACATAAAAAAGTTATAGTCTATTGACAGTGTATAAAATTTAAAAAAACCTGTAGTGCGGGTAGCGACACCAAACCAGTGCTCCGACGGTGGCGCCCAATGTGGCAAGGCCCTTCCATATCCACAACGGTGCAAATATTGCCCAGTATGGCCAGTCTGAAATTAATAAAGCCCTATTAATACCCTCTAGAACTATATTAACAAACACTTACCAATCGTATTGTCTAGCCGGAGGCAGTAGAGCACAGTGAACGTGAACAGGCTGCAGAACACCACGAACTTGCTGCGAACACCAAAAATTACGGATTAGAAATAGTTGCAACAACAACAATACACGATTTTTGGCTCAACATACCCTGGATTGAAATCCTGAAACATTGATTGAAGATTCATGATGGTGTGCTGCTGCTAGTGATGCCGCACATTGCTCTGTCTGCACTGCAACTTAAAATATAGCACAAAAGCAAATACCGGAGGCGACCAAAAAAAACAAAACCTATTAATTAATGCTTGTGTTTGTGCATTTGTCGTGTCCGTGGAGTAGTGGAAGTGCAGGTATATAGAGTGGAGTCGCGTACTCGCGTTCGCGATTTAGCGTTGACACACTAAACAAAATAAAAACAATGACATTTTGTTGACAGCAGATCGAAGATTTTTGACTCTTGACAGCAGTTGCAGAGTTAGCGCCATTTCGACGGACTAGCGGAATGTAAGGGAACAATTACATCGAGTCGTTTTCCATTGGATAATTTTTTTTGTGGTGGGTATGATTAATGTGCGGTAAAAACTGTCTAACGCGCAGTCATAAGTGCAAAACGTCAAAAATAATAAGCGCGAAGGATTACATCCCTCTATCCATTTTTTCCTGGGTTGTAGTCCTAAAAAAATATGCTGTTTGTTTCTTTAGTTTCGCGTTAATGAAATTCTTCTTAAACTTCACACTTAAGGTTTCGCACTTGTTAGCCACGCTGTAAATTACACTTTCCTTACTGTGGCAAAGGTCTGTCCGTTTATTACGCAACGCTCTAAGGGGAAGAGGATTCAAACTCTATTAAAAAACTTGTAATAATTTCATAAATAAAACCTTTTTACAAAACAAATAACAAAGTAAAAACATTACAAAAATAAAATAAAAAATATTTACATTAAAATACAACATACGAACTGCTTCTACAGAGTCGGCTCCTGGCGTGAAAAATAGTCAATCTACAAGAGCTATTGCTATCAAATAAAATGGAAGAAGAAGAAGAAGAAACATCAACAATTGCGTGTAGGTTATGTCACCCGCAAAATCAAAAACTTATTAATAAAAACCCTATTCAAGAAAATACTATAAATAAACTTACACAATTCAGCACAAAATATGTCGTTCCCCGATAAACAGCAACGGCAGACGTGCTGGAACAATCGTGACACCTACTGGAAGTGTTTAGACGACAAAGCTCCCGATCACAAGGCGACCAGCGGTTCCGATGAGCCAGCGGCATGCCAACAACTTCGCAAACTCTTCGTTTCAAATTGTCCCAGCCAGTGGGTGAAACACTTCGATCGCAAGCGCACCTACGAGCAATTCAAGAAGAAAATGGAGAAGGGCTACGATCCCTTGGAAGCCGACGAGAAGGCTAAGCAGCAGGCAACCTAGTGATTTTCCGTTTGTTAGACAGTGAGAGAGAGACAGTAGTATAGTTTTGTTTTTTGTTTTCATTGTAAATATACATATAACCTAAATAAAAAGTGTAACATTTCTAAAAAATCGCATCGCATTACAACTCTGGCCGAACGGTAACGTCTAACTCTATGGATACTATGTGTCTGCCGGGCACCATGACCAGGCCGAGCATTCGTTCTTCGCCACCCTTCTCGGTGTCCTCGGTGCACATGCCTAGGATTACGTTTGCGTTGGAGTCCGTGCAAAGGAATGCTCCTTTCAGTATTCGACCGTCGGTGAGCTTTATACGGAACGTGCGGTACAGCCATGACTGTAGGCACGCACGGCCTGGCGTTAGTTCTGGCTCCTGGTCGATCGGCGGGGTTTGGTTTGTGTCTGGATTCTGAAAATAGATTCGCATTAGGTATTTCATTTCTGTGCTGAGAATGGATCTGTCAATATCGCTATACTGTTGTAACGCCCAGTTCGGAGGAAATGTGCTGCATTTGATCGTTGGTGGCCATTGTGCGCTGGGATTATGTTAATAATTATTATTATTTTCCAATATTTCTAATGATTATAGATCAATGGTTTGTTGTTGTGTATTTGTAGAGTACACACAATTTCTTATTTAGAAAATGTGACGTTTGAAATGTCAGTCTATTTTCAATTTCGAAAAAGTGCGTTTAATGCCATAGTACTAGTCGGTAATGCAGTTGTATTTTGTGGACTTTAAATATTTTAGCGCAATTTTCAAATATTTTTTTTTAATATTAACGATCGGACCGACTGCATGAAAGGGGGCAAACATTTTAAAAGTTAGTCTCATAGGACTTTTTAGAGCCCTTCAAAAATGACTATTTAGACTTGTTTTTTGTTAAATAAATACAGCTTCATTCTGCATTTGACAAAACGAGCTCAAAACATGTGCAAAAACATATATAACCTCAAACACAAATAAAATCGTCAGTAATTTATTTGCCCTGCGTTTCGCTATCCCAAACAAAAACAATTCTTACAAATATTCAATTTTAGTTATATTTACAAGAAGTCTTATTCAAAAAAGCAACAATTCATCAATTTAAACATTTACACAAAATAACAGTAATTTTACTCCGGTCTGTGCACAGAGAGACCACTACTATACTTTCTGGACGGTGTTTGAAAAAGGTCTTTTGTTTGGCTTGAAGCGGAACGAATTTTGGCACGGTATGGTTATGTTGAATTTCGAGACGGGTGCAGCCAGATGATAGCGCTCGTTCGGTCTGGGATCCCAGAGAGCACGTTCAATCACGGCAAGAGCGCTTGCGGTCAGCACCTCAGCGGAATACTGCGTTGGGGCACCGGCAATTTCAGCGTGGTCTATAAGGAAATTGAAATTGTTTGATTATATATAATATTTATAGTTTTCCATTTCAAAGTATCTAATGGTCAATATATGACGCATTACCAAACTTCAAAAAGAAAATTAAAGACTGTTTTCATTCTAATTCTAATATTACAAATCCGTAAATAGTAAAACTTATCTTAATAATACAAATAACTTACTGAATGGCATTGGCGATCGATACAGTGATTCAGCGGGCACTCCGTGTGAATCCAGTGCCACCACACTAATGCCGTACGGTGAGAGTTCGGTGCGCAAAGCCTCAGCACATCCTTCGACCGCTACGCGAGACGCTGTGAACGCAACGAGTCCATCGCCCTCAGTTCCAGCTCCAAAATAGATGAGTCGACCGCGAGTCGGACGCAACAAACCCGTAAAAGCACGAGCCGTGCGCAGCGATCCCAGCACATTGGTCTTGAACATATTGTCCCATTGCAGTGAGTCTTGATTCTCAATGCGACCACGGAACACCGCACCGGCGGTGTTTATAACAGCAAAAATGCCTAGAAATTGATTTTTAATAAAAAATTGTGCTTTTATTTTTAATCTATTTTTATACCCCTCTCGCCTGCATTCAGATGCGCTCCCATTGCCTCTGTGGCCTCTTTGAGTACATCCTCTCGTGTAACGTCTACCTTCAACGGAACAATTGATCCTTGAATGCGTACCTCAGAGTCTTCTTTCATTTTCATCCATCCCCTCAAGAGCTTTGCAGGTAGCGAGTCGACCGGATCCTTCATTCCAGCGAACACACGGCATCCGCGACACGCCAGGTGCGTGCACAGCTGAAGTCCCAGCGCTGTGTCCGCACTGGTCACCAACACGGATCCTCCTCTAGGTCCAGCTGGCTCCTGCAGCGCGCCACGCCGTACCTTGCACAGCAGGTACAGCAGCAACGCACCGGCTATCGAGAACAGTGCGAGCAATTGAATGCTGAGCACGAGCACGGTTGCTGGATCCATTTTTTGCGCTAAAAACAATTAATATTTTAAATAGATTAATTTAGTTTTTAATATATGCATTTATTTTGTATTATTTTCTAGTTATTATGCGCGTGCCATTCATATAATGCTACGTTTCCACGTAAACGCGCGGCACTCCGCCATAACACAATGAAAACGCCGTTTGTTTACGTTTAGATGTGTGTTTCGTTTGTGCCATGAGAGTTCTTCGCGCATCTTGAGATTTTATCGCCATATAGTCGAATCAGTGTAAGTGTGTATAATACTTTTTATAGAGCAGTTATAATAATGTAATAATAATATGGGTAATTGTTAGCGTATTATAAGAGCGGTTCTTCGCGGAGAGGGAGCCTTGAACTTGTCGGTATTTAGCCTCTGTTTAGTGAAAGTGTTCAGCTGAAGATGCTGGGAACTCTTGTAATGTTTTAATTATGGGTTTTACTATCTTTGCATTGTATATGAATTGTTGATAATTTAATATAAACCTTATGATTTTCTGGACGATTAGATATTTTGAGAGATTGTACAGATCGGTTATATTACACAAAGTGTTTTGAGGTTAAAACTGGACTACCAGCCTCTTTAGGAAAACTGATTTTAACATTTTATCGTTTTGATTTAAATTAAATTTGTCAAATCGTGCATCGATTTTTTTCGCAGCATCATGATTCATGGCAGAACTAGAACAGTTTATGGCATTTTTGGCACAGCAGCAGCATCAAATGGCGCAACAGACCGAAGCGTTGAACGCCGCACTCAAGCAGCTAGGTGAAAATCAAATGCAAGCCCAACAGAATTTTATGCAACCAATTCATGTCACACCGGACAAACTGATGGAAATCCTCGAGATGTGTCATTCATAGATTCTGTTGAACTCCAATCTAAGATTTTCGGATCACAAGCTTCTTTGTTCAATTCACGTTACAATTGTCTTAAAATCATGAAAAATGAATCTGATAAATATATTACCTATGCTGGTATCGTGAATAAAGAGTGTGCCATTTTGAAATTATCAAGACTAACACCTGATCAATTTAAATGCCTTATGTTTAAGCTCTCATATAAAGACGCTGAAATTAGAACAAGGTTACTTTCTAAATTAGAAACAGACTCGGAGAATGTCACTCTACAATCTCTAACAGAAGAAGCTAATCGAATGTTAACATCAAAACGAGATACAGCCATGGTCGAGACATTTTCGCCTTCCGTTCAAAAGGTTTTCCAAAACAAAAATTCTCCTCCGAAATCTAAACAAGATGTTCGATCTACATCTTCTAAATCACCAAAAACCCCGTGCTGGTATTTTGGTGGAATGTGTTGTTTGTCTTAAAGAAATAAACGTCATCTCTAAGGTAGATTTTTCATCATGGGCAGCACCCATCGTTGCAGTAAGAAAATCCAATGGCACGATTAGAATATATGGAGATTTTTCAACAGGACTAAACGCAGCTTTAGAATCACATCAATACCCGCTACCACTACCAGATGACATTTTTGCTTTGTTAGCGGGAGGTAAATTATTTATTAAAATTGATTTGGCAGCTGGCAGATTGCCGTAGACGATAAATCAAAACATTTGTTAACCATCAACACGCATCTTGGATTATATCAGTATAATAGAATTCCATTTGGTATCAAGTCCGCTCCAGGTATATTTTCCAACAAATTGTCAACACAATGCTTGCCGGTTTGAATGGCGTTGCTGGTTATATCAACGATTTAATTGTTACTGGGAAAACCGATGCAGAACACAAACACAATCTTATTGCTGTTTTGAAATGCATTCAGAAATGGGGATTCCATGTCAATCCAGATAAATGCCATTTTATACAGGAAATTAGAGCAATACGCGCACCATTAGACGAGTTACTGACAAAGAACAAAGATTGGAAGTGGTCTACAAAATGTCAGAGTTCATTCAACCGAGTTAAGAAAATCCTAGAGTCAGATTTGCTATTAACTCACTTCGATCCAGGACTAGAAATCAAAGTCTCAGCAGATGCATCAAGTTACGATCTAGGCTGTGTAATTCTACATCGTTTTCCAGACAAGCGACAGAAAAGGCGATAGCACACGCTTCTAGAGGCCGTTGACTCCGGCTGAAAAGAATTACAGTCAAATAAAAATTGCTTTATTCTGGCGGTAACCAAATTTCATAAGATGCTCCATGGACGCCGGTTCATTCTGTCTCAAACCTCTCCTGGCTATTTTTGGTTCACGTAAAGGAATACCCGTTTACACTGCAAATCGTTTACAACGTTGGGCTTTGACTTTACTATCATACGATTTTGGACTCGAACATGTCGGTTCATTCAAATTTGGACATGCTAATGTATTGTCACGATTGATAGCAAAAGTGACACTTTAAATCCTTCACAATCGACGAGATGTTTTATCTGAACTAAATGGTTGTATATTATTATCTGATAGAGTAATCCATTTATGTTACAGTTAAAAATATTGAAGCAGCTTCATATTGGTCATCCTGGCATCGTATGCATTAACAGCCCTTGCACGTAGTTACGTGTACTGGCCAAACATGGATGAACTGATAACAAATTTAGTTCGACAATGTTCAAGATGTGCTTCTGCTGCCAATGCGCCTGTGAAAACTACATAATTCACCGTGGCCTACACCAAAACATCCCTGGTCACGTCGTGTTCATATCGATTTTGCTGGACCATTTCAAGGACACAATTTTCTGGTCATAATAGACGCCACTAACAAAGTGGCCAGAAATTATAATCATGCCAAGAACAACTTCTGCCGCTACTATATCGGTGTCTCTCGATTGGCCGAATCACGATTGGCCGAATAACGATTGGCCGAATCTCGATTGGTCGAATGATACGATTGGCCGAATAATACGATTGGCCGAAACTCGATTGGCCGAATTTCGATTGGCCGAATGTTATGATTGGCCGAATCACGATTGGCCGAATAATACGATTGGCCGAATTTCGATTGGCCGAATTGGTTTTTGATGGTTTTACCTTTAAATTCGGCCAATTTTGATTCGGCCAATTGTATTATTCAGCCAATCGTGATTCGGCCAATCGTATCATTTGGCCAATCGTTATTCGGCCAATCGTATCATTCGGCCAATCATATTATTTGGCCAATCGTATTATTCGGCCAATCGAGTTTCGGTTAATCGTATTATTCGGCCAATCGTATTATTCGACCAATCGAGATTCGGCCAATCGTTATTCGGCCAATCGTGTTTCGGCCAATCGTAGTACATTCCTACTATATCAGCGATAAGTGAAGTTTTCGGACGTTTTGGATCTCCTAACACCATATTGTATCTGCCAATGGCGCACAATTTACGTCCCATGAATTTCAAAATTTTTGTTCAAGGAATAGAACACATACAATCTTCTCATTTCTGCCCCTTTGCAACATTCTCCCTCCTTGTAATTTGGCCTAATCAATTAGCCTATTTACCACTTTGTTTCATTCTTCGTTGTGAAGGAGTTGATGGTGTTTTGCTGTACAGTTACCCTTGCTGCATGTTTTGTCCGACTTGCAGTTGTACCAGACGTGTGGTTCAAGACATCTCCTACACAACTTGGAGTCGTTAACTATTTTCCATTTTTCATTACGTGTGAGTTTAGTGAATCGGTCGCACTGGTGAGTGTAGTGGTCATCGCAGCACACTGGACATTTCATTTCGTCTTGCATCTGGTTATCGACAGCATTGTGATGGTTACCATGGTTCTTGTGGTTAGATTTGGTTCCGTATGATGATGCTCTAAACGCTATGTCATTGTAACCAAACTGGCAGCTTCTGCAAGTTCATACAACCATTTTGAAAAATAGCCCAGTTCAACCTAATCTGAGGCGGCAGTTTGTCGACTAACTCCTGTAGCAGTGACGGGTTGTATAGATGCGCTCTAAGACCCGATGCCTCCATGGTTCCACACGCACATTCTGAACCGATAGAGCAAAAAAGCCTAGGAGAGATTCTAAATTCTCCATATAAAACGCGAAATTTATTTTTAGTATAGAAGGGAGTGAATTATTAGCTCCGGCCTACCAAACATCATGCGTAGTGTAGAGATGACATCCGGGACGGTTGAAG
>JAAAKO020030138.1:0-13445 GCA_010015015.2 Bolitophila cinerea
TACTATATGAAAACAAAATGGATTTTGTACTAGTGGCGCCCTCTCATAGAAACGATACGAACTTTTCAGCCGACCTAATACTATATGTTTATGCGAAGTTCTTAAAAACAATCGTCATACATGTACTGTACATTAGGGTGGGTCGATTAAAATTCTGTTTGTATGGCAAAAAATAAATAAAAATCGTCACTTTTATTACAATCAGGCCAGTAATAGAAAAAATGGCAATTAACTAAAAAAGTCGCTGGCGACATTGCATTTGAAATTTTGTTAAAAAATAAAAAAATATAATCAAACTAAAATATCTCGTATGATGTTTTTTTTTGAGTAATAATATATGTTTTTTAGATTGTATGACAACTCTCCGAGAAGCAATTCCCCGAAAAAATCCCAAATTAATATAAAACGACAATATCCCGTTAAACAATTTCCCAACAAGCGATTTAGCGAGAAACAATTGTCTGAATAACAATTGCCTAATTTACTAATACATTACCATAAAAAAAAAAAATAAAAAAAAACCAAAATACAAAAAAATATGAAAATTAAAAAAAAATCACAAAAAAATTTAATAATTCTATTTTCATAAAAATGGTGGATGAAAGATGACCGTTACTTTTTCCGTTATTTCTATCCAAAAACAACCATGGAAATTGGCTTATTGAGAGATGAGGAATAGTGTACTCTATTACCATGGTGAATATTGTATGGAAATATTAAGGTAAGGAAGTAATATATTTTAAAAAAAGCTTCTTCTCAAGACCCTTCAAGTTTTTATCCCATTCCCAGCAGCCATATATCGAAAAGCCTCATGGCTTTTTAAGTATGGTGGGGTGGTCGAGAAAATTGCGCAGTAAACCGTAGTTTAGACAAAAAAAGTAATTATTTTTCGGGAAACAGATTTTTGGAGAATTGTTTTTTGGGATTTTTTTTTCGGAAAAGTGTTTTTTGGGTTTTTTTTTTTGAAAAAAAAGTTTTTTGGGGAAATATTTTTCGGAAAAAATGTTTTTTTGGGAATTAGTTTATCAGGAAATCGTTTTTCGTGGGTTTTTTTCGGGAAATCTTTTTTTGGGGATTTTTTTTTTTTTGGGAATTTCTATTTTAAAAATAGTTTTTCGGGAACATTTTATTCGGGGAATTGTTTTTGGCAAATTGTTTTTGGCAAATTGTTTTTGGCAAATTGTTTTTCGGCTAATTGTTTATCGGGGAATTGTTTATCGGGGATTGTTTTTCTTAAATTTTTTTCGTGAAATTGTTTTTTTGGGGATATTTATTTCTAAAAATTGTTGTTTGGACATTGTTTTTGGGGGAATTGTTTTTCGGCAAATTGTTTTTCGGGAAATTGTTATTCTAAAATTGACCTTTGAAACCTTTTGAAAAATATTTCAAAATAATAATAATTGTTTTTAGGGTTTTGTTTTAAAAAATTGTTTTTCGGGGAATTGTTTTTCGGGAAATTGTTTTTCGGGGAATGGTTTTTCGGGAAATTGTTTTTTGGGGAATGGAATTTTATTTCGGAAGTTTTCTTTTCGGAGAATTGTTTTTCTGGTGTAATGTTTTTTTGGGAAATTGTTAATTGTGGAATACATTTTTTGGGGAAATTGTTTTTAGGTGAATTGTTTTACATAACAATTTTTACCATTTTATGTTTTTTGGGAACATTTTTTTTCAGAAAATTGTTTATCGGGATTTTTTTTTGGAGAAATGTTTCTGGTTTTTTTTTCGAAAAAATGTTTTTTGGGCATTTTTTTCGGAAAAATGTTTTTTTTTCGGTATTGTTTTACATGGAATTGACCATTTTTACCACTTTTGAAAAATATTTAAAATTATTTTCCAGATAATTGTTTTTTGGGGATCTTTTCTTCGATTTTTTTTTTGTTTTTATTTTTGGGAAAATTGTTTTTCGGGGTTTTTTTTTCGATTCTTTTTTTTTGTAGAATTGTTTTTTGGAGATTTTATTTCGGAAAATATATATTTTTTTGGAATATTTTCGGGGAATTGTGTTTCGGATAATTGATTATCGGGAGATTGTGTTTTGGGGAATTGTTTTGCGTAGCTTTCTTTTCGGGATATTGTTTATGGGAATTGTTTTTTTTGGGGAAATATCTTATAATTGTTTTTTTTGGGAATTGTTTTTGGGGAATTTGTTTTTTCGGGAAATTGCTTTTTAAATTTGTTTGTCGGTGATTTTTTTTTTGATTTTTTTTTGGGGAATTGTTTTTAAGGGAATTATTTGCCGTTTTTTTCTGGGGAAATGTTTTACGGGGAATTGTTAATTGTGGAATTATTTTTCGGAGAATTATTTTTTGAGGAATTATTTTTCAAAAAATATTTTTTTGGATTTTTTTCTGGAAATTATTTTTGAATATGTTTCTTTGATAATTGATTTTCGTTCATTGTTTTTCAAATTTAATTTAAAAAAATAATAAGACAGTTATTTCTTTAATTAAAAATGTATATGGAGCGAATTACACAATAAATGATTTTTTTTTTATTAAAAATTAAAATAATAACAATTTTCTTTTATTAAATATTTCGAGTGGATATATATGTTTTTAAATTCTAAGTTCAAAGCGCTGTGCCCTGAAATTAAGTTATTTCAATTTTGTTTATACATCGACCCATCCTAATGTACCAGTTAGTCTTTGTTTGTCGCACACGTGCGGAAAATGTTCCGTCTCGCTTCCTGTAATTGTAATCCGTAATAACGAAATATTTATTGTATATATATATAATATACAATATATAAATGTATACATAATGCGAACGTCGATTTGATATCTTTTAAATTTTATAACCCTAAGTATACAATTCCCGCAACTTACTCAAATTATTATTGTATATATATATATAAGTATACATTAAATTTTATAAAAATGTATGGTTGATTAAATGTACTCGTACAGCAAACTCGAATGCGAAATGCAGTTAATATAGTTAGTTAGTGATAGTCAGTGAAACTAGTGAGCTGTATACTTTTGTACGTCTGCAATTGTCTGCAATTGTTTCTTGAGCTCAAAATGTTCAGCCGGTACGTTTTGAATATTTGATTTTGATAATTGAAAAGTTGTATTGTTATAATATTTTATTTTGACATCAAATTCTAGCAATAAGAAAGTGATTATATCGAGCAGTTCGTCTACATCTTCGTCGAGCTACAGTTTTTCAAGTTCGCAGCAAATATTCACGCAAGAGCACAGTAGCCCGAGCAGCTACTCTTTTCTAACTGAATCTTTTGAGTCGTCAGAGCAGCCACCGCCCTCGGCATCAGTTCAAGATCTGAAAGCGATTAAGCCACCGTCTGGTAAAAATACTAATAAAAACGGACTGTTTTCTTCCTCCAAATGTCCCGCTTCTACTAAACCAAGCGAGTCTACTGCTGGCAGTGTTGATTCATTTAACAAAGAATGCCTAGACGTTCATAATGAGTATCGACGTCGACATCGAGTTCCGGATCTAATCCTAAGCCCAACATTGTGTGATTATGCTTCGGATTGGGCTAAGGTATTTTTTAAATTATTTATTTTATAAACTATCGAAAATATATATTTCTCTAAACTTTACTTTAGAAAATCGCCGCTGCTGGTCAAATGCAACATCGCTCGAACAACAAATATGGCGAGAACATTTACTGGTCCAGTGGCAAAGAAGTAAATGCTCGTGAAACAGTTGCTTCGTGGTACGACGAAATCAAGAGCTATAGTTACCGATCGGGTCAGTTCACGTCGGGCACAGGTCATTTTACGCAGGTCGTTTGGAAAGACTCCAAGCGATTAGGCGTTGGTATCGCTTGCAAGGGCACGCAGGTGTTTGTGGTGACCAACTATGATCCACCGGGAAACTACCGTGGTCATTTTGAAGAGAATGTGCTTCCACCAAAGCCTTAAAAGATTATATACTATATTATATAAAATAGCCATTCAATTTCAGACCAAAAATCATATACATTATTTAAATTTAGAAATAACTACTTTTATAAATTTATTATGCTTGTACAATAATAACAACGTGTAATAATTAAGTTTTGAGATTTTTAATACCACATAGAATGTGATACCGAAAGCGCGGACAACTCAAGTGACATCCACAAATTATAATGACGCACTATCTCTTATCAATTGTTTGTATTTAAGTATATATACGTAAAATCAGTTTATTGCATCTTTATTTCCGTTGTTTCTTGAATTCTGCCATGACTAAGTTTTACGCGCAATTTTAATCTTTATAATCTATATTGTAAAAATAATATATGTATATATAATAAATATATGATTAATAATTGGATAACTTATGAATTAGGGTGTTGCAAAGTTCCGAGTTTTATATTTTCGCGATTCAAAATGCCTTGTTTAAAATACCGGTAAGATAATTTCGCTTTTTAAAATTCCGCGTTTCAATATCCCATGTTCTAAAATCCCATCTTTTAAAATACCGTGCTTCAAAATCTCCAGTTTCAAAATCCCGTTTCTCAAAAATCCGTAATTTATAATACCTTGGACCAAAATACCGTTTTGATTTCTTTTATTGAATAAAATCGGTGTCTCTCGATTGGCCAAATAATACGATTGGTTGAATCACGATTGGCCGAATGATACAATTTTCCAAATAACGATTACCCGAATACATATCTCCTACAAGTAATGCACTTACAAATTCGGCCAATCGTGATTCGGTCAATCATATCGTTTGGCCAATCGTATCATTCGGCCAATCAAGATTCGGCCAATCGTGATTCGGCCAATTGTGATTCGACCGAACAATCTTGATTCGGCCATTCGGTACATCAAAAAAAATTGTATACGGATAGTACCCAATAATCCAAACCTTTTTGAATATGGCTTTAAAAAACAACCTGTATGGGAATGGCAGATAGAGGGATGGCATATTGTACTCTATATTTCGAAAATCTTTCAGAATTGGTCTTTAAAACGGTCTGTTCTTTATACAAAATACAAAAACCTGGAATCGCTTAAATTGATGTCATTTTTGGGACTATGCGCTTTCACCGCGGGCACCTTTCATTGCAATTACCTATTACTGCATGCTCCTTTCTGTATGCGATTATAGTACGCATACATGACTTAAGTACAACGTACAATTTGGCTGCGTACTGCACATTAAATCGAGCCGTTTTCCAATTAGCTTTATATCGATTAAATGTATCGTTTTTTAGTTAATTGTCATATTCATTATTCTTATATGAAATATTGTTCTAATTATAACTCTCAAGCTACTCTTAATTTGCGCTTCGTAGAGACAACACCACAAATTTGTTTAGTCATAGTTTTTGTTAGTTACTTAAATTTAATGTTAAATATATAATTGTTAAGTTGACCCTTTTGTATTTTTGTCCTAACTTATTTCTTAAATCACCACCACATCACATGCATTATTAAACATGGTCCTTCGAGCCGGACTATTCATCATTTTGCGTTCTATTTGCAGAAATCTTGCAACTGCCTGCCCCTTTGAGTCTCTTAATTCTTTTGTGACATCCTTTTTGAATGGAAATGCGACAATGTATCTACCAAACTTGTTTTTTTTTTGTGTGTGTTGATAAATATTTCTTCGCACTCAGCCTCTTCTTTTGTGAAGACACGCCCTTTTTCAACTTCCTCTAATTCCCAAAACTTTTTCAGCTGTTGATCAATGTCTGTTCGACAGAAATAACCTGCTATTTGTGGTGAAGTAAACAGGTTAGTGCTTCCTGAGATGGTCCAGCCGAGTTGTGTGTTTTGAGCGATTGGCTCGACTGGCTTCCCTCTTTTGAGGCTTTTTTATTTTTTGTGTGTATGTCTTGTTATATCTCGACTCAATGAAGAAAGTCACCATTCCCTTTGAAATTTCAGATTTTCCAGATCCAAGACTTGATACTGGCGCAATAACTGGTGTTGTCGGTAATCGAAGCATTTGAACCGCCGCTTCTGTAATGAATGATGCAGTGCTACCAGGATCTAAGAGACATCTAAGTACAAAGTTAGTCCCGTAAATGTGGCTAATAGTACAATTGGTTGTTTAAGTGGTGGTAACGATGATGAACCACATTGTGCTATTTTGTTGCTATTTGGCGATGTTGTGGTGACTGCAGAATGAGAGTTATTTTCATTGATATGCAGAAGGTAGCTGTGATTTTTATTACCATACCTGCAATTTACTGTTTGTTTACATACTTTTTTTTATGCTATTTCAGACATCTAACACAGAGGTTATGTTTATTTACTACATCCATTCTTGCAATTGGTGACATTTTTTGGAAAGTGAAGCATATGTACAAATTATGATAATATTTGCACAGAGGACATTTTGGATATGGAATTGTTGAAACAATATTATTTCGGACATTGAAAGGATTCGAGCGTATAGATGTCGATGTTGTTTCTGATGGTGTTGAAGCTCTGTTTTTGTAATATGCACGTGATTTCTGTTGTTGGTGAGTATGTGGTGACCGAGATTCTGCTGTTATTATAAGGTATTAAAAAAAAACTATATAAATATAAGAATGTTTCTATTACTCTGTTACTAGGTATTGCACTCTGCCTGTAGGAATGTATTCTAAAGAGTCTATGGAAGCTAGCAACAAAGAATTCAAATATATATTCGGACAAATAATACTCGAAAGATATCTCGTTTTGCCTATTATACAGATTTAATGCATCACTTATTAGAAAAATCTGATCCAGTTATAATAAAGGCAAGGCAAAAAAACCACAAGCAAAAGTCATCAACTTCGTCATATGATACTATTAAACTATTAGCTAATAATACTTATTCTGAAATGTATAGTTATCTTTTTTTCTTTATACACTTATTTTTTTATGAAGCGATAGTTTAATTACATGCATATATAATAAAAAGAGTGTTGTGGAAGATATAATCCTTAATTTTTTTATACATATTCTATTCTGTATGGTTTTAAAAATGGGTAATTTATAATTTATATACTTAGGATTTTGAATGAATTTTAAAAAGTATTATTTCATTTAATTATAAAAAAAATATTCATAAAATTCCCAAAAAAAATACATTTGTAAGCATTTAATTTAAAGCACAATGTAAATATAATCGCTAAGTGCGACAAATGCCCCACTGTGTGCCGCACTGTCAGATTGAGAAGAGAAACACGCTGTTCAGCTTTCACTATCTCGCACGCTCCAAGCACAGGGCCACTTTCATGATCGCTGACGTCACCACTCTCTGCAGCCACAATCAAATTCAGCGACAGACATACAAGCCACCACCTGATAAGTACCGTTCCCTTACTACACACACATAGCACCATTACACAATTACATTTAGGTTAGTTAGTTTTTTTGTATACGTTTAAGTAGATATTTAGAGTATTATATTGGTACCCTCAGTGCGCCCGGTTGGCCATCGATTTATTTTTATTTAGTTAAGCGAGCGTTTATTTGTTCTAATTAAAAATATGAACTATTAAATTGAATTTACTCTTTTTTTTGTATTATAATTTTTTATGTTTTGCGTGATAACCATTTCAACCGTGACCCCATCGCTGAGTCGCAGCCCAGGCATAATTGGGATGTGAGGCGTCTTTTTTTCGAGACTGGTGCCGTGTTTTATACACAGAAGACTCATTTTTTTGTTCATGCACACTATTGAATTTTGTTTTTTTATTGCAAAACTTCTCAGCACATGTTTGCTGTTTTGCAAATAATTTATTTATTTATATATTGTACATCAGTGTATTATTCTGTGTATCGATATTAGCATACAGGAGATAATAAAGTCAGAGTAAATCAGTGTTTTTGTTACAATTAAAAAAATAGTTTTTCGCTATAATTTGTGGCGGTTTTTATTTATTTAAAGAAAAATAAAACATTACATTACATTTCGTTAAAGAATGTTTTACATTGTACGTTATTTTCTCTGTTTCTTTATTGTATATTCTCTTGTCTCTAATTAACTTACTCTTTTATGTTATATACTTTCTTCTTACTATTATTATCTTTTTATGCACTAGAAAAACAAGTATATTATATATGTACGAGCTTAAAGCATATTTATATCTGTTTAAAGACGACTCGTATATATCTGTTAAAAGACAAAAGTTTCGGTTTCTTTAGCATAATCACTCCCATTAGCAGGACCGACTGAGATTTGTTTGGAGCAACCGAAAATCAATATTGTAAATCATCCCAAAGTAAGCCAATACTAGAATGTAACTTTGCTTGCTATACATTTTGAAAATGTTCATGCGTATTCCAAATATAATCTTATATGAGCACAATACACGTTTTAAAGTCCTTTTAGGTCGACTAATTTGTAGCAGATTCTCATCATGAAACCAAGTATGGAATAATAAATATCACTTAATTACATTTTGTTCATTATTAATTACCTATAATTTATAATCATCGTTTTACAATTTTGTATAGAAAAAAATACACTGTAATTAAAGGAACATCCCATTAAAATAAAAAGAATCTAAATTATTATAAAAAAATACAAAATCACATCTGCTTCTGCGTAAACAATATATTTTACCCACCGCACATTCGAAAATATAAATTAGGGAAACTCCAATTATGACCGACGATGGCGACGAGGGCACTTTAGTCTATGTGTAAGTGTGAGTGCAATTAAAGAGCCGCAACAAATTTAATGTAAATAGTAATTAAAATTATAGCAAAATTCGGTTGCCCGGAAAAGCTTCAATGTTTTAGCGATTCTGTAAAGTTGAGTTATAATGATATATAATATATAATATACATAATGAAAATGTGACGCCCGCTTCCAACACCAAAGCCGGCTGGTGGCCACATAAGCCGAGCCTATTTAAAACTTATAATTGGTTTTTGATTTTATGTGTGCACAAGCGAATTTTGAACATTGTGAAAGCGCTTCGAATGTAAAGCTGTTGTTTGTGCTTTGCCTATGTTTGTGATTTTTTAAATAATTTTTCTTTAGTGGTTTATTGAAAAAGTAATCTCAATAACACGATTATCAGTAATATTTTCTATTGATGATAATTGTCCTTGAATTTGGATTTAATTACGGTTTATCATATCATTTTAATATCATGGTTTTACCACTTCTTTAATTTGTTTAGATTATATAAAATATATATAAAATAAATCCTTCATTTTAAACAAATAAAAATCAATATTATTTTTTTTAATAATGAAATTTTAAAATAAAGATTATATTTTTTTGTTTGTTTTATTTTATTTGAAATAATAATCAATAATTTACTTCAATTGAAATAGAAGTTACCAGACATTTACCAAATATTTTATTAACATTTTTCACAGAGGTAATTTTACCGTGCTACCGAATTTATGAATTTTCCGTAGTCGGTTTTGTGATTTTAATTAATGTTTTCCAATTAATGGGCCAGAATATTTAGTGTACAAAACCATAAACTCGACCTCCATTCCCAAGCTACCTCTTTTCCGCACATTTACACGACTGTGACAAATTAAATCATCACACAAATTCGCCGCAAGTGCAATTAAATCAGCTATAATAATAATAATAATAATAATATAATAGCCGTGTGCGGCTAGTGTGGTTTTGTGAATTTCAGCACACATTTCGAGGGTATTTATATGTACATGCATAATATAGTTTATTGTATACATTGCTATGTAGTACTTAATTCTCCATTAAACAGACAAATCATATTGATTATTTATATAAATAATTCAAATAATATATACGAGAATATTAAAGTAAATAGTCCTCGACTATTACATTATTATATACTCATGCATTATTTATATATTTATATTTTTTAATTCCTACAAAAGTGATGACATTGTTTTTGTCATACTGACCTGTTGCGCCATTTATTATTTATTGATAATAATGCATATTTTTTAATTTATTATTTATTCGGTAAGCCAAAAAAACATAATATTTATAATTGTATATATTATAATAGTATGATAGTATATATAAATATATATATATACATATATATACACAAGTCCTAAAAGACCGGCTGGTAATTGTCGTTTTTCAACAAAGCAAAAACTATCAAAAATGGTTAAAATAAAAGTTATAAATGGTGATATTTACTTGTACAATAAACATTGCTATCGTTAATATTTTGAAGGTTAACTAACCGCATTTGCAGAGTTTGAACAACCATTTAATAGAAATTCCAGTCTCACAATGTACTTAAGAGCAAAATAACTTTACATAGTGTTTCGTGGTTAATTTAGAGGTCTGTGCCGATGAAAAATCATTTACGGCCGGCTGAAGCCAATTTTTTAGTCGGCTGGCGGCTAGCTGATTTATTTACATCAAGCAGCGGTTAATCGGCGCCTAATGTGAAAAAAAATTTAATTTCTTTTCGGACATATATATTTATCATTACAATGATCTTCGATAATTAAAAGGTCAGCTTGAAATATATCCCATAACATTCACTGTATACAACAACAATTACTTTAACAAAAACACAAAGTGAAGAAGAGATATTATAGAAGAATTTTACAAGTTACATTATTCCTATCACTATTACTCTCGTGTGATAATAGAATCAAATAACGTTACTTGGATTAACAAAAAAACTATAATATTTTTAATGTACTCAATGTACATTTTCTGAAACCGTTATGCTACGATTACACGGACTGTTAAAAGTAGCAGTTACTGCGGTTTTATGCCAGTTGGAAATAGTGGCCATGTAATCGCCTCTGCAGATGTCAACAGTTGGCGACAGTTGTCTTAACTGAAGATTCCAAAAATAAGCGGTCCGTGTAATCGCATTAAGCAGTTGCAACTGTGTTTTTGTTACCTTTTCACAGTTGTCAACTGAGACTTTGGCCACTTCTATTGCTAAAGTCACAGTTTAGCGCTTTCTTTTTGGCTGCTCCACAAATATCGTCAAATGGCTTCAGATTACTATCAAATTATTATTAATTTATAGCTATCATTATTGGTATATACCTAACGCAAAAAAATATATCACAAATCATATGTTTTTCTGATTTGGACTCGGTAGTATTCGGATAAAATTTCGTTTTAAGACTCTTGCAGAGGAACAATTCCTAAAAAATATGTTTTTCACCATAAATATTACAATCACTTTTTTAAAAAGCCTTGAAGAGGAGTAGGAGAACCATTCCTAACAATATATGACTATATATATCCCTAAATATTCCCATCTGCTTTTTGGGCATAAATCTGGTGGTATTGGTATTCAATTTCGGGTCTTGAGGAACACACATTAAAATGTTGATTTTCCTAAAAAAAAATCAAAAGTGTGTGTGTTATAGAATGCAGTATATTTTAGGAAGGGTTCCTAAAAATTGAATTTGAAGCTAACTTTTAGCTCAATCCTACCAGACATATGTCAAAAACCTGATGGGCATTTTAAAGGTGAATCTCATATATTTTTTAAAGAGGATTCCTCCTCAAGACATTAAAATGAAGTTTGGCTAATCTAAAGTGGTTAAAAAAGCGGATAATTGACAGGTTGCGATTCGTACCTAAACCGATTACTTGATTCCACGAACTGATACTAAAAACTGTTACTTTCGAAAGTTGGGTCACAGTTCAACATGCGTATAGTTGATTATTTGGGTGATTACATGAACTATCGTTAACTGAGACGAACTGTCGAAGTAGCAGTCTATATTTTCTTACAAAGATTAGTTGCTTTATTATAATATACATATATTTTTAATGTAACTTCAATTGCTAACAGTTTTTTTAATATTAATATTATAAAATAAAGTTACTTCAACTTTTCCATTACCTTTAAACATTTTTAAATGAAATAAATTTTGTTTTAAACTTGCACTTATCAATTTAAGCAGAGCTTCTAAAAATATAGGATTTATTATTTTAAACCAAAACGCAAAAGTTTAATTTCCCAAACAAAACACAATTTACTTGGTTCTATCATCACACAGGAGCTGTGGGTATTAAAAAAATGCTGTCAAAAAGAATTTCGTTGAAAAAAATTTCCTCCAAAAACAAACAATAAAGCAAAATAAAATGGAATTACAAAAAAAAAAATCCACAAAGTTTTTGGACGATATGTTTTTCGAAGACATGTCTTGCTACCGGTATTACAGAGCTTCGACTCTAAATCAACTGAAAATCACAACAATAAATATAGATTAAAAATATTGGCTTTACGCCAGAAACAGGCCCAACTCTATAGGTTATAGGATTTTAGCACCTCTTGAAAAAAGGTCCTACCATTTAAAAAAAAAAACAATTGAGTAAATGCCCATAATCTTGCAACCACATACGAAAGTGCGCATTTGCTTATTTATATCAAATGAACGTTTATATATATTTATACAAACATGACATTCACTAAATTCAAGAAAATGTATCGGCCTCGGTTCACCCTTAAATACATGCTGTGAAGAATGCTGTAGCAACAAGAATATGCACTCAAGAGTCGAGTTGCATGCGGAGCGCGTGTGGCAACTTAAAATAATGGCCAAACGGCGGCGACGGCGGCTGTGTCGGCTGGCCAATATACTCGTATACTCGTTTATTTGTTTTTATATATACCATACTATAAAATATATACTTTGTTAATATATGGTTAAAAGCTTCGCGCCATAAGAAGAATTAAGAAACGGTGTATTTCGTAAGACTCGATCGGCATTCCGAATAGTTGCAGTGTGCGTTGCGCGTCGCTCTCGTCGTTGCTTTCATTTAATGTGCGGAATTTTTGCTGTTGGCGTGGTTTGCATTTCGTAATGTCAACCTAAAAACTATTTATTGAATCGACAATGTTATGCCTTAGAATTTGAAATCACTTTTAAACTAGAATTTTGTATTTTATTTAAAAATATTGTAAAAATTGCGCAATCGTTAGCCGAATTAGCAATACATTGTATATAAATAAACACTTTACTCATTCGCAACCACAGTACCAGCATCAGCCGGCTCAGAGTTCTACAAGGAACGCGTATATACACTCTCACACATACACACTTACATAATACACACTTACACACACACACACACAAGCACATATGCTCAATAAATTATATTATCTCGTCTTTTTCTGGTGAAACATACACGAAATTTGTTTGAAGTCACATATTGGAATGCGCAACAACCATTTATCTCAGTGACATGTTAAATGAAGATTGGCTTTGCTTTCAAAATTACTCTTCGACGAAGATTATCAGCAACGGGAATTAATAGCAGTCAGTTATTTACACATAGTTTACGATAACAACGCCAAACGCCTTGCGCGTTAGCGAGCGCGCCAGTCTTGCGTTTAAGATATGTATATTTGTATATATACATGAGCTCCAAGGTATATATACATACATTTAATTGTACGAGGATATATTTTATACAGTACATACATTTATTTATATATACATACAAACATATTTTGACACAGAGCTTACGCTAAAGGCTAAGATTTGAATGAACGCCCAAGAAACGCACACAATGAATGAACTCGTCGAAGACAGTATATAAATCCATACATAAAA
>JAAAKO020030149.1:0-13443 GCA_010015015.2 Bolitophila cinerea
GGTTTGAATATAAGTGATACGTTTTTCTATCACTGGGGAGAGGCATAATGGGCCCAACTTTCGAGGCCTGCATGCCTTCCCTCTTTCGGGAGGGTGAATCTCCCAAATAAATTACTATCTTACCATGGGATTTTATATTTATATAATTGTATAGCAGAAACTATTAACGCAAATAGGATAATTCAAATGATAAATAAGCTAAAAAGATAAAAGATGAAAAAATATTTCGGATTGATTTTAAAATTATTCGACAAATGTCAGAAAGCAATACTCGTCCTAAATTAAAGTAGAACTGAAATATGCTTTGGATAATATACTAATATCATCTAACGGAATTAACTATACCGCGATGGGCGTATGGTTCAAATGGAAAAGATAAATACTCGTATTCGTATAATATCCACGATATAAGACGCAGTGGACGATTGAAGATGGATCGCAGAAGTATATACAGATATTACACATAATGAGTCATGGAAAATAACGCTTTTAAGCCATCTTCATTTAATGAACTAGATAGATACACTTCTTTCCTACCCAAAGTGCTAATAAATTGAAAATTTCCTCTACCAACAATATTATAAAAGCCATATGGACGCAATTATATATATATATTTTTTAACTTTATGTATTTCAAAACACTAAAATAAATAAAAATAAATATTATTATTTCCGTATATATAACTATTAGTTCGATGGATAGAATATTTATTGTTACAAACTTAGCTCAGTTTGACCACATTTATATTTTTTATAAAAGTACCAATCATTAAAACTCTATCATTATATTATTAGAATACAATACCGATTCTTTAGAGGATTTAAGATTTTTTATAACTGTTTCTATGTTCTATTAAAAAACTGTGGAAGAAATAGAAATTATAAATCAAACACGCGTTTTATTTATGTTTATTGTCATTTACATGTTATATATTATAAATAGTTATTTTTTAGTACTCGTAATAATTGCAGCGCCACCAGCCGCCGGCTGTAGCGCTATACATTATTTTGTTTACATGGCCAGATAAAATACATAAAATGCTAAATGTTAGTAATACTGTAAATATTTATTATGTAAATGGTTGGTAAGTGTATGTAATTATGTTTACCACCAAATTTATTGTTTATATACTTAAATTCACTGACCGCTGTCATCAGTATAAAAGTATTAGCTTTTTTAGTATATTCCTCTTATTGTTTGTACCTGCCGTATTTATCTAAAATACCACTTCGGTTAAAATTACCTTTTAATTTCATTCAGTTCCGAAATTACATCCTGCATTTAACATAAACTCTGCATGCATTTTAAAAAAAAAAATAACTTCCATTCTTTTAATATGCACTTTATAAATTTGAATTAAAAACTAATCTTAAGAAAAGACTACAAAAAAGGTTGTATTCATTTTATTTATGCCTTCTAATAACGAAATTAAAAAAATAGTATTTTGAAAAATACAATAAAAAACATTTTTTTTTGTAAATTAATAGTGAAGGAAACAAAAAAAATAATAATTTAAAATAAACTTAAAAGTACTGAGCCTTAGTTCTTAAAAAAACAATAGTAGGACTTATTCAAGATACTGTGGTGGCATGCAATTGATTACAAGATTTGCTCTCTTCATTAAAAAGTTCAGTATGATACACAGAGTGTAGCAGTGTTATTTATAATGACTGAAAGGCTTTTGTGTTATTCTCAAGTATTCGTGGTAATCGTTAAGATATGATTACGTTTATTGACAAAATTATGCTGACGATGTGTCACGGCCTTTTTTGAAAATCCACCAAATAAATTCCATGTGTCTGCAGCTATTTTGTCTGTAGCAGACATAAATATCTGCGGACTTTTTCAAAATGAAATGAATCATGAGCAGACAAATAACCAACAAAAATTTACGGCAAGACACGTTCAATTTTGTCTGCCGATTTCACTAACATGCAGACGAAATTTTCAAACATTTAGCAAAATGGGACAGAATTTAAGAAACATGTTTGTCAATGTAATCGTACCTTTGGGCTATAATTTGTGACTATGTGACAAATTATAGAACTATACATATGACAGTAGCATACTTTAAATCTACATTATACGATACCATTTTTAGGTTTTTAAGTTTTTATGTTTACAGATTTATTTATTTCTTATTTATTTAAATAACTCAAATAAAAAATACAATTTAAATCGTTACAAGAGAAGATCGAACCGGGATCGTACACCTGCTCAATCATCAGACCGTACGAGAACGGAGAGATGATCAATATGTTCAAGATAAATCGATTGATCCTTAACAAAACGAGTATGTCACCTTCCTAATTGGTTTAAAAATTGAAATTCGCTTGAAATTACTATATAATTAACAATCTTATAATATTATTATTCTTGTTTATATGCTATTCAAAAACAATTCAATAACATATGTCTCGGGCAAAAAATCTGTATTTGATGTATCAGTTCTATTAAAAGTGGGATATTTGGTAATTCGTCTTCGAAAAATTACAAGCACGCAAGATCAGAACATACAAATAAAGTTTATAAAGATATTTAAAAAAACAGCTGTCAAGCGTTTTAAGTACAAGACTTTTTAAAAAACCTTCTAATCGTTCTAATCAGAATATAATGAAATAAAAATGATTTGGCATACACAATCAGTGTTGGTCTTATATTTTTGGATAAACTGAGCGAAATAAATTGTGCGGAGATTAAATGTGAGGGATTAACTGTAGTGTAGGATTCATTATACGGAATGTACTTTGCGAGATTAAATGTGCATGATCACTAAATATTCATGATCACAAGCCGGTTACTAAGAAACATTTGTTGCCACCAAATATTTCTTCAAAATTCAAAATAATAAAATTGACTTTAATATTATTGATATTATGCTAACTCTTGAAATTACATAACATTAATTGGTTTATTTAATAACAATAATAACAAACAATTCTTCGCGCACTCGGAGGATGTCAATTAAAATGTGTATACCCGCTGTTTCTCATATATTTACACAGTTGCACATTCCACGGCGGCAATTCAATGCACTCACTAAAGCCTCTAAAGAGTCCCAGTACCAAGAATGTATACAATTGCCTCGAAGCCCGCGTAAATAATTGCGTTCAACTTATATAAATACCCAATAACACAATACCATTGAAAATTAGTCCAAGAAACGCGCAGACAAATCACGCGCATTAACAAATAAATTGACAACACATAAAATTGTGTATTCAGGTCGGATCAGTGGATTGGATTGAAGATGATGAAGAAGCGTCCATCGTAGCTCGCAGCTCAAGTGTAAACAATGCGAAGCGAAGTAATTGGTTATGTGTAGACGCGTAAATGTTAAACGCGTAACGATCAAAAGACGAAAAAAAAAACAAAAGCGTGACAGAACGCAGCGCATTTTCTCAAGCCATCTTTTAACACCCAAAAAAGTGCATATCTTTAATGGTCCATGCACCGGCGCATGCACGCTAGCTCACGCTCGATATTGCTCATGCACAAAGGCCTGCACTATTTATATATATATATATATAAAAAAGGATCGCACAAACAATGGAATTGCTTTTCAAGACGCTCAAATAACGTTCTTTTTTGTTGTAAACAATTTCAATGTAATCTTTCGTGCGTGCTTTATCGTCTTTCTATCGGAACACACACACACACGCATACTTTTACGAGAATATTTTTAATAGCTAAGACTAGGGACATAAGAGTGCCCTGTGTAAATCATCGAGAGTTTGTTCAACTTTCCTTTTGTGTTGGCATTTTGAGGGTGCAAATGTATATACATATATATGTATATGTATCTTGAAGAAGATGCCGTTTGTTTGCGCAATCCCTTGTCAGGTCTGCTGAAGGGTGCAACAGGAAGAGAGTGGTCTTTGTTCGGTTAGGGGCAACGACCAATAAGTGTGCAGACGTGCGTAATCATAATTTCAATTTCTTAGATATTTTGAAATAGAGGCTTTGTCAAGACAAATGTGTATAAAATATAAACGTAAAATGATGAGGATCATGTTCGCGCACAAGGATCGGGTATAAAGAGAACACGTGCAGAGTTTACTATAAGATAACTCTTAAATTGAACTATTTCCAATAACCTGCGATTGTTACAAGCTACATTATATAATACGTAATTAGTGTTACTTAACGGAGTCAAGAAAATTGCGCTTATGTAAATTGGCTCAAGGTGTCGGTATAAGCAAAAGCTATTTTGCGAATATATGTATTTATGTAGATTATATTAATTCAGGCCAATTTGCTTGACTCATTATCAAGTACACACACGCACACAGCGCTCACACACATTCAGAAGATAAGAACATGTAATGTGTAATGTGTAATGCACTCACTATGCTGCATTTACTCGTAAGATACAGGTAAGTGAACAATAATGTGTTATAAATAATATTGTATATACAAAATATCACACACTGTATAATATAAATGTATATATCACAAATGATTTTCTTAATTGATGTATTATATATATAACATATATATATATATATATATAAGTGTGTATCTGCAGCAATCAGAGGACACTCAACTTTTAAAGCGTGTTTTAGCGATCTTGTCTGGACGTCTTGAACGATCGTATACATATATGGTTTAATCTGTATATAGTATATAGATCTCCATTAAATGGGATGTCGTCGCTGCGTGTGCACGAAGACAATTTGTTCTTGTTTTTTTTTTTAGAGAGTGTGGTCGACATTGCAAGGTCATCTGTTTATCAAAACGTTTATATATATTTAAGAAAGGAGAAAGATACCAATCACTTCTTGTTTTACTCATTATTATTATACTTGTTTCTTTTTTCTATATCATTTTATCTCTATAGTCTATATAATAAGTACATTATAGAAAAAAGACAAATATATTAAGAATATTTAGGAATACATAAAAAAACAAAAATTTGAAAACAAGTCGTCTGGGAATACATTCAATTAATAATATTTTAACACATTTCTGTAGTGCATTTTTACTAAATATTTATCTAAACTGCAAAGTGCATCCCACCCATTAAAACATCCTCAAAAAAAACTAACAATTAACGCGCAGCCTCGCGAACGGTCGTCGCGTGTTGGCAACATTAAATGCAATCTGAAACCTCGGAGTAAATCGCAAGTAAAGTGCGGAACGGAAATTTTGATTTATTATCCTGGAAATGTGAAAAAGAGCGCGCACGAGCGGCCGCACTTTTGCTTTTTTATATATATACAAATACAGTCTTCTGCTGCGGGGATTTTCTCAACATATATATATATATATATACGTTTTGTGATTTATGTTTTATATAGCATGAATGGAAAATGTGCGCACCACATTTTTTGGCCAGACTTGTTGAGACGATAATTGTAAACGTTGTGCGCGCATACTTGAGTTTTTGAGTATATATACTGTATAGTATACTTATATAGTATAGTAATTGTTTCATCATTTATGCAAGTAGAAGGGCTGCAACTGCAACGAGCATCGGATTGAACAAGGGTTCGTTTAAAAACGCATTAAAACTATTTGGGTTTTTCAAAGTTTAAAATTTGCATTTATTTGTATAAGCATGAGAAGGCATCAAACGGGGTATAAAATATAATTTTCAAAGGGAATGTATTATAATTCATGATAAAGATCTCTCATACTTTCAAAAAATGCATGCGATAAATAAAATACGCTTCGTATTGTCTTAATTTAATCGAATTTACTATAAGCATTAGGGTAACCAAAAACAAAAAAAAATTTAGCTTGAGCTTCTATATGGGAAACCATATTTTCAAATTAGTAAGATAGAAGTACTTTTCTTAAACATTCAATCAACCTACTTCTTAGAGTTTTTTAAGCCTATTTTAAAATGCTTATTTTGCTAATTTTTAGTACAAAATACAAATGCTTATTTTTAGTGTATTTTTTAATTGTTTTATCAAAATATTAGAAAAAGTAATGTCTTAAAAAGAACAGTAGACTCGAAATATTGAAGGCAATTACAAAACCAATTCTGCGAAAAAAACATTAAGTCCAATTTAAAGTAGTAATAATTGTACTTGTATGTATTGTAATTTCATGTTATAATGTAGTAATTTAATTTTTTTCTATCTAAATACATAATGATTACTTTTGGAAGTCATAATTATGTTTGTAGGTTAGAGTCATCTAATGGTTTTTCGTGGAATTGTTTTGACCAGTTTGATAAAATGTATAATCCCGATAAAATGTTTTTACGGAAAATGAAGTGTGTCGATAATTTACAAAATATTGAAATATAATACATACAACAAAATTTCCATATCAATTCTAAATAAATACTTGGTTTTTACGTATAAGCCTCATAATGTCTTATGTCTTTTTTTGAAGATGCTCCTTATTTATGAATATTTGTCATATATTATTTTAATATTTTTTGTTTGTTTTTAGAGAATGTGCATTTATTTTACTTAAAAATTGAATTTACCTAGAGAAAAATTTAGCTCATGTTTTTGTCCTCGTACGTATTCGTGCTATTCAGGTGCATATTGTTCTGTATCGTCAGTAGTGACAGCGACTTTATCCATGGGGTCAACGATCTCGTTTCCGTCAATTCCACAGTGTGCTGGTATCCATTCCATACAAATTTAATATTATTTTGTCTCGAGTGTCCGCAGAAGCCGCTTACAGTATATAAGTTGCCCGGAGCTCCTTGCTTACTCGCGGCAATGTTCTAGCGATGACATGCTATTGGAGAATACAATATATTTGACTGGGTGTTTATCCTGGATGTGTGAACACTCTCTGAATATAACTGACAGTTCGACCGTGTAGACCGATGTTGGTTGCCTGAGCTGGAATAACTTCAACTCCAAACTCCAACTCCTTCATCACTCATTAATCCATCGGTGTAAAATGCCTCTGTTCCGTCGGGTAGAGTTTCCAAAAACTCTGAAAGTGAGGGTGGGGCTTTCAAAGGAATCATCTCCTTGGGAATTGCGAGAGAGACTCTTTAATTATCATTGGGTTGTAGACTTGTGAATTATGTCTTCAAGGGCTATTGCACCTGAGAGAGTGCAGAAAATATGTCCGGGGTTAGATTCCTTCAGAGGCTTTAGTTTCCTGCAAAGCATTTCGTTTGTGCCCATTTATTTATATTTCTCTTTTTTACAATTGCATCGAAATGGGTTATAAGCTAAAGTTGTATCTGCTATTTTGACATTTTAAGCCCTTAGGGCCACGGGATGAATGAATACCTCTTTTGTGTCAAGCAAACCACTTCACTAATAGTACTATAATTATAAAAAAATGGATGGATATTTAATTACACAATAAAATGTGATACATTGCAGTTTGTTTCTTGACAGTATAATTATACTATAATTATTATAAAAACCTTTACAAATAGATATAATAAATAATTCTTTGTTTGAAGTGCGATCGTTCCGCATTTCACCGGGTGTGGCACCGCACAGTGGTTTGAAAAATCACTTACATAATAAAAAAACTTTTTGTAGAAATTGTCTCTATTAAGAGTTACAATTTTAAATTATCAAATATATTAGATTATTAATATAAATTATAATAATATTTTTTTTATTGTGTAAAAGAGCACAATAAATAAAAAACAAAATAAAAATCAAATCTAAAATCTAATAAATTAAATAATTAAAGATTATTATGTGCATTATTAAATAGTGTATAAACTATGACTAAAACAAAAATTAGCACACTTTATTTAGAGCAAAGATTTTTTTTATAACAATCATTTTAAAGGAACAAAATAAATAATAATATATTTACAATTTTTATTTTTTTAAAATACATAAAAATATACATACCAAAAAACTAAAAAAACATGCCACACGACTTTTAAAATATATGTATATTTATAAATTGTACATAATGTTTGATAAAATTTCGATTGAGTTATGAAAAAAGATGAGGTCTTTCAAAAAACTTTTACTACACATTGTGTGCCATATACGTCCGCCGGCCGGACGGCAGGCGCAGCATTTCAATCGCGACCTTTTTATGGCTTCTATTTTCCCTGTTTGTGTGTCTTTGTATGTATGCACGCTCGTTTTCATCTCAAATACCCGCGTCCGATTACAGCAATCTCAATAAAAACCACATAACAAACACTTCCAAGATATCGATGACCGGGAAACGTCTTGTGTGGTCAGTCAACTGATAGACGCGCGCGATCTCGAGGCGTTCTATAACGTGTGTGAGCTCAGGCGCGCGCACGAGCGATCAATTAAACGGCATTTACAGTGATTGTTATTATGTATATTGTACATACACAAAGACACACACACACATAAAACCCACATAACTATAGACAGAAGAATATTATGCACAGGTAGACACGTATAATATGCGTGCGTCTTATCGTCGCACACAATCGAATTATTTCTTTACATTTTATTTAAATTTAAATTAAACGGACGCAACACGATCTTCTGGTTTCAATAGCGTCAATAGTCAGATAATTATTGTATACAATACACACACTATTCTATATATCGTATAATACTTACATATATTACTACATAATACGTTTAAGGATAATAAATTCATGATCAATTGATAGAAAACATAGGCTCGCGCGCTTGCACTCATCATACAAACCACTTAATACGAGTAAACATAAATTAGCGCAAGCAATTGATATAGGAAAATCTTGAAGGTGCATTTAAATACGTTTAAGTGCATACATACAGCTCACGCAAACACAAACTAGACAGTCTATACTATCAGTATAATATACTGATTTGTTGGTGTGTTTGTGCAAGACAACGTCTTAAAAGGACAATGACACCAGAGTGCATCTTTAAATTGCACGCGCGCGCAGCTTCTCCACCTCATTGATTTTCCGTGCATTGGCCGCACGGAGATGACTCAATAATTGATATATAGAGAATAACGCTGATGGGGATATACAGGCTGTCCTAACTCCTAAGTATTATATATGCTATCGGAGCTTTGGTTAATATATAAATGTATTAAAATGTGAGTCTTATTGTTATAGTTAAAGATTGA
Source organism: Bolitophila cinerea (assembly GCA_010015015.2). Taxonomy (NCBI): domain Eukaryota; kingdom Metazoa; phylum Arthropoda; class Insecta; order Diptera; family Mycetophilidae; genus Bolitophila; species Bolitophila cinerea. The sequence goes on from JAAAKO020030149.1 coordinate 9,005, forward strand.
TTGCACTGGATGGTAATATAAATGGCAATCTACTAATTAAATTTAGAAACATTTTGAAAGATCTTTATTTATGTACGATTATTTTTAATATATCTGCAAAGTCATACCAGTCAGAAGGTTTGATATGAGGTTTACTAGCTAAATTTATGCTGTGAATGATTTGAAACAAAACAACATAATGACATTATTATGCTGCAGGACAAGTTAAAAAATATTTTTTAAGGATTATATTAGATGGATTGTAGAATATACATCTCTTAAATAAAAAGACAAACGCTCGCAAGTCTCAATTTGAACCCATTGTACTCTTCCATTTAACTGTATTTTAAAATACTACTATTGTGGCTGCTTGATATCCTAAGATTTGCTATTAGGCTTCAGAAAAAACGAAACTTCAAGAGTGTCAACTACATAGCTTTGGCTTGAATTACTCCTGGCCGCATTGTAGTGATGTATCAACTGAATGTGGTAACTTGTTGGCTTATCGTTGGTTAAAAGTCCTCTTGATAAGAATGGCCGACACCTTTGTAGCCTCTTTTGTGTATGATTTTACTCCTAATACCTTGGGATTTGCTGGTAGGCTACCTGGGTTCTTAAAACTGCACCACATATATAGTGCCCACTACGTAGCTTTGGCTTGGAATTAATCCTATACAACCTCAGAATGTTGTAGCTCACTAAGTCCATCGACCGGTTGGTAGTCTGCCTTTCCTCTGTGTGATGGTGGCTGATACTTTTAAAAACTGATATAGTATAGAAGCAACAGATTCTGCTAAATTGCGTGAAAGAACCATACTTTTCAATGATAAACAATGTGATGGATGATTATTAGGCAATACTCCATTATAAAAACATTGTTTTTCTTTAAAAAACAAATATTGATTTTGTTATTTTTATTAAGACGATTCTTAAAATAAAAGACTGGCTTAAAATATATACAACCATCACATCCTTAAACATATTATTCAAAAAATAATAATATTTGTATAGCCTAACCTTGATTTAATACTCAATGTGGCTCGTGAGCCTTACTCTTTTCGCATTGCTTCAGATTACTTAGCTAAAATAGTCAAACTTTTTGGTAGTTTCTCAATTAATCTGTCAATCAAAAATTGTGACATTTTTGAAAAATTAAATAGAAACAAGTAAATGCCTTATTTATTTCCAAAATTAAATGGTAAATTAGCTAGACCCGTTGACGAAAATTCATGACAAACCGTGATTTAAGTGAATAGAAGTTTATTAAATCTTTATTCTGATTGAGCATATTAAGGTGGTTTGCCTTCATACGGTTCTGAATTAATGCTTTTTTAGCAAAATTATTAGGCCTTTATTCAGGTTGAGCTTATTCTTGCGGCTGGACTTTATAATGTACTGAATAAGAAAATTTTGATTTAAATTATTGAGCTTTTATTTAGGTTGTGTTTATTTTGGTGAAATGCCCTAATAAGGTACTGAATAAGATTTTCTTCACGCAACTTAAAAAAAATCTTTAGGGAGTTTGAAAATTCGGATATGAAATTTAAAAAAATCCATTACTTTAATAACACTTAATGAACTCTAATAAATGTTTTCATTCTCTAAAAACTCATTAAAACTGTGCCTTTTAGCTAATCAAAAACTGAATAAAATCTGTATTGTATATGGACTTTTTTAAACACCTACCAATTCAGTTTTGGGGTTAGCTCTGCTAAATAATTCTGACTACAACATACGAAATTTTAAAATAAAACGTATTGCCTTAATAATATATTTTGAATGCCTTTGATACAGTATTTTATTCACACCTTCATAGCCAAGCCAACTCAGATTCAATATAGATCAAAAACATCCAGTAAACATCAGGCAACCTCTGTGGACGTTCACAATATGTAGTGATTGCTGGATCCTATTCTGATTTCTTTCTCGTTTCCTGGATTACCACAAGAAACTTCCAGTGCTACACATCTCCCTATTTATAAAACGCTTACCATATTTGTTTTTTTTTTTCAATTCCTCCTATTACTAATAATTGGCATATGATATAACTATAACTATACACCATACTGGTGTCTGCATAATCACCTCGCATTGAAAATTAATAAAAACATATGCAATTATGTTTACCCCTCCTCGAGCACATTTCACATTCAAGAAAACATTTTAAGTACACCGAGAAAAAAACTATGTAAAATACACGAAAAGGTTCGTACATTGTACGAATAAATTCGTTGTTTTCAACCACGAATGGTATTCGTACATATTACACAATTGGTTTCGTACATTATACGAATTTCTATTCGTTCATTTTACGAAAATAAAAGTAATCGAACAAAAAGATTCGTAAATGAACGAATTTAACTTTTCATTATAAGAAATACTATTCGTATCGTACATATTACAAATATTTTATATGTCTATATAAAAGTCTTGTTTGTTTACCAAAAATAAAAATTGTCAAGCTGAGTTTCATAGATCAACCATTCCTTGTCAACGTAGTTATAAGCTTAAAAATTCATGAAATTTTTAAAAATTTCAAAATGGCAACATTTAAATTTCATCTTTTTATAGTATGGAAATTCTATTTGACTGTTAGGATTTTTGAAGCGTCATTGATAAGATAAAATCTTATTATCTCATATATCGACCCGATTAATCCCTTTTCTCTTAAATTTTTAAATTGGTTTGAACTGCCCATAAATTAAAAAAATAATCATTATTTTTAAACAGATGTTTTTTAACACTATAATTACATTTCGGAGAAAACATCATACTACGCGAACATAATTTTCGTCAATTTTAAAACTGTTTGCATAAAATAATATATATATATATATATCACACCAAGTTTTGTCGGTTTAGCACATAATTTACATATGTAATATATACACAGACACATGGCCTCACCAAACAAGCTCTCTCGCCTGGTTCTCGTGATCAGTATTAATTCGGAAAATGTGTTTTACATTACTATAAAACCGATGTTATGTTTAGCGTATGCATAATTTACATATATATAATAATATATACAGGACAGAATAAGACACAAAACGTGATCATTATTCGATGTAACCGCACATCCTTTACATTTGAAAGCGTGTATCCTCAATTCAAGGCCTTGGCGCAGTGCGGCACAGGGCACACATATATATATAATTACACAAAATATTATTTATGGTAATTCTCGACGTTTGACATATTTAAATATATACATATGAGAAGCAAGAGCGACGTCTGTTGGCAGTGTGTGCGTGTGTAAGCGACTTTGTGCGTCGAAGGATTTACGCGTTCGTGTGTTTGTAAGCCTCTTAGGCATAATTATATAATCTCATATATAAATAGAGCTTCTGGCTTCTGGCAATTAAATATTAATCTCTTCATACTTTTATTACATACACACAGCTACACAAACAGAATTACAGATGCGACGTTCGATTGCGCGCAATTAAATCATAAAACAAAAAAATAAAAAATAAGAAAACACAATTACAAAAACAATCCCGAGCTTTGCTGACTATATATTACGCATAATGTATGTAGTGTAAGTGCACTGCTGATACAGACGATCTAAGCTAAGCTATAAGTTATATAAAGAGAGCTAGATGAACTTACGAGCGTGCTGCAAGAGTGCATATAGTATAAAAATGAACTGCACACTTACGCTCTGATGCACAATCATATATTATGGAAATCTTTGATTTGTGCAGATAAATGATATAAAATAAAATACAACATAAATTACTAAATTAGCTAGCACTCACCAGGCTACCATAGTCCGAGGCAGCAGAAGCGAAGCTAGCCACAGTTGATGCATCCATATTTGGCAGCGGAGGTCCATTAAGGAAAAGCCCGTCACTGCAATAAATTAAAATCGCATTATTTCACGCGTGTATTGGTCATATGATAATTCGCTAGCTATTAATATTAAATGCGCATAATCTTGAATACAAATTAAAGAAACAACGTTATTTACTTTTGTATAGTTTACACGCGCGACAGCACAGACACAAAAACGATTCCACGAAAATACAATATAAATATTTTAATCTTTTCTATTATGCGAACGCGCGCATACAAAAAGTAACTTAATTTATATATATATATATATATATATATAGGTTAGGCCGCATTTTAGCTGCTTGATTTTAATGGAGACTCCAAATACGGCCGACTAAAATGTGTATTTTAATACAACAGCTCAGGAGACAAAAAGTCGATGCACTGTGGGCGTGTGAAAATAAAAGAAATTAATTTATTTGGTATTTTGTGAAAATGTGTATATTATATACACTAATTATGCGGGATTATCATCCACATCCACAATGCACGATTGCCACATAGTGCATTGGCGTTTTTTCTTGTGCCTATTCAGAGGCAGATTAGGGGAAAAGAATGTGGATCGTTATAATTTAAATTTTCGGCAGATTGGTTAACAGTTTTAGCGTACCTTTAATCTGTTG
>JAAAKO020030160.1:0-13443 GCA_010015015.2 Bolitophila cinerea
AATGAGTTGTACTAGGAAAATCACCGTTTCGTCACGATACACTGAATTATCAATTATCATAATATGACTTTTAGAATGGAACCGTAACTTTTTTCAATGATGAAGAAAATAAAAATGCATTTCTAATTTTTTTTTAATTTTTTTCCGATCTACACTATTGTAAGATATAATTTTATTGTAAAAAAAGCCGTTTCGGAGTAAATTCTAATAAACTACATCCTAAATATTTTTAAAATAATACATTTTTTTTACTAAAACTAACAAAAAAACATTCGGAATCATGAAAAATCTAAAATTATTTTCCTTCCAAGTCGGTTTGACACAGATATATATATATATATATATAATTGAATTCAATAGAAAACATCAACACAAATATTTTAAAACCTACAACGTTTTTTTGGTTGCAAGACATTTTCTAGAGAGCCAGGCCTCGGTTGACGTGGACCGTCCCATTTGTATATTAAAATAAAACCTATATAGATAATGTACAATTATATTCATTAATTTTAATGAATGGACATAATTTCAACAAATATAATAAAATATCCGATTTCAAAATTACAGTCAAATAAATCAATCAATGAAAAGTACAAATAATACGTCCGTTCCGAGGACAATACAAATTATGTGTCGCCCATAAACAAATTACGCACGCTTATTGTGAGAGTGTGTGTGTGCAATTTTGTGACCACTACTATATAAATACTTGTACACGTATTCGCACTGAAACTCAATCCTGGGTCTGATTCTTTTCTGATCCACAATTACATAAATAGCAGAAACGTAATAAAACGCACAATATCGAATTACTCGACTCTTCCATAAAACACAGACACACACACACGCATTCATATATACACACTTTATTGTCAGTACCTTTCACAAAAATAAATTGAATTAAAATTAAATTAAATTGTGCAAAAACACACACGGACATAGCAAAAGGACAAAAGAGACATTGTTTAGGTCGATCAAGTTTTTATTGGATGTTCCTTTTTTTTGCGCAGCTCCTGTTTGGCATTCTTTAGTGAAACTTGAGTCGCACATTGAAATCACTGGCGCGTCAAGCATATATACAATTGTATAAGTAATGTATATTATTTGTAAGACCTATATAACATACAACTCCTACATGTTATATTGAATATCTACTTCCTTTTTCGTATTGTATAGTTTTAACTATTTTGAAATGGTTCTACGTAGATGTTCCGCATGCTATTGCTCTGCATTTAAAATTTTATAAGAGGAACTTCATTTATCGTTTCCCAAATCCGTACTAGTTGAGCTTGCGCATTTATTAATTATTTTGCACACGCCTCGTTCGATACGTTCGATTGTTTTAAATCGTTTAAAAACCGTCTCTTTTGTGAAAAATCTTCGAGGCTGCGAACTTTTAATTACCATCGTTTACTATACAATTCCATGGTATACGAGTATGTACTAAATTGCACACACTAAAATCACCAGTTTTTTTGTATATGTGGTATAATAATAAAAAATATGTGGTTGCTCGTATTGTAATTATTTGTACAAAAAATTCGTTAATATACGGCTTCAGTTTTTGCGCCCGAATGGATATTTAATGTGCGGTGTTACGTATATTTTCTAACCAGGTAAAAATAATCAGATATACACCCTCTGAATCTGAACATATGCGTTCAACAAGCATATATGAAAATTACATTGTTTATGTAATGTGTGTGTGTGTTTTAGTATGTGTATTTGTGATTCGCATAAATATTTTGCATGTTGAGTGGTTTGCTGAGAAATCATTATTTTTTGTGAGAGCTTTTTGAATTGAATTTATGGGGGAATTTCAATTTTAATAGATTTGAAAAATTGCAAAATAACAACAAGAAAATTTAATATTTGTATACCAAGCAGTTTTAAAGAAATATGATTTGGTTAATTTGAATTTATTTAATAATTGTGTGTTTTTTAATATAATTGAAAAAAATATAAATTCAAAACATTACAAAATTCAAGGAAAAACCGGAAAAGTATTTTGAGAAAAATTTTATATTATATATATATTTTTCTTTCATTTGTACTTTAGTGGTTTGTTTTACATGTTCGCGATCCTAATTAGTTTGTGTCCATAATTCAATGATGGAGAGTAACTGAAAGTTTATAGTTTTCACGTCAGGGTAGAGGTCAATAAGTCTGATGCTAGCATTACACTATATGGCAATATAAGTGCCACGTTTTCGACACTATTTAACAGAAGGTGCCAGATAGCGGCTAGTTGGCTGTCACGTGCCATTCGTGCCCATAGACATTCATAAATAGATTTATTATATATTTAGATTTATTTCAGCTCATATTTTCAAAATTTATATATTAATTTAATTATGTTAACTTTACATAACCAGAAAAAAAACTTGAAATAGTGTCTCCTTATGTTACGATTACACGGACTACTAATTTCGACAGTTGGTCTCAGTTGACAACTATTGCTGTTGGTAACAGTTGACGACAGTTCATGTAATTACCCAAACATTCAACTGCCATTATTCAACTGAGACCCACATGGTGAGAGTAGCAGTTTAGCAGTTTGTGTAATCAATTAATCATGTAAATTTGCCGGTCTGTCAGTCAAAAATATTATTATTAAATATTTGAAATGACAACAATTATTGGACAAATGTTTAATTTAGGGACAGTGACCCAAATTGGTAGAGGGAGTCAAATCCAAATCAGGTTTATGCCCAGGTGTCCCTTTTTGGATCTTTAATATATTGAAATCAGCACTGAGACCTTGATGACCTTGATATTCTGAGAATAAGGATCTAATTTTTCATTTGCAATAAATAAATGCCACACATTCCATCTCCGTGGTTAAGTACTTTCTTTGTGAAAAACTACGCTACAGTGAAATATTTTTTTTCTTCTGTAAAGCCAGTTCATTGTATCTATAGAACCAACTCAGCGCCGCAAAAACATCCGTTGGGACCATACCCAATTTAGAAGAGTCAGAGTTGGCTAAGACTAGTGATGCTTCTTAAATATTCTATATAGTTCAGAAAAAAGTCTCTAGATTGACTCCCTACTTCTTTGATCGACATCGTTACTGTAAACTCAAGGATTTCAGACACATTATCTTTGTTTGATAGATTTCAACTTGTACATAGATAGAATCCATCCTTGTTTAAAAGAATATACTATTTGATTTTAGCCGAGCTTGAAACCAGTTCAATGGTGTCAAAAGTTTTCGAAATTCGGGCATTTCTAATTATCTAATTTATTAGCTATTCAGAAAAAAATATAAAAAATTTAATTATTTTCCTTAGACATTCGAGGATTGCTGTAAAACATTTGGTAAAAGAGAAAACGCTAAACTGTAACTGTGACTTTGGGAATAGCAGTTGACAACTGTAAAAATTCAATAAAAATGACAGTTATAACTGCACAATGTGACTAGACGAACTTCTACTTTTTGGCAGCAATAGTTCAGACAACTGTCGCCATTTGTAGGAAACTGTCGTCTAATCGTTAAATTAAAATAAATACAACCGATTTTGTATCGTACATCTCGTAAATCTCAAAACTGGTCTAATTATTCGAAACGTCAAAGTTTTTTGCCTGTACATAACATAACATAACCTAATTTCTTCTTTAAAATATTTTATTATATATCTCAGATGATCAAGTATTTGTTTTTGGGCCCTCAAACATGCTGTGTAAAATTTTGTAAGATCTCCTTATAACGACACAGGACACATGACTAAAATGTAAACACGGATTTTTTATATAATTCGCTAAAACCACTTTTGTTATGTATAAAAATATATAATTGCGCTCTGTTAGTTCTTTACTTGAAACTTCAGACAGCACCGTTACAGATTGTTTATCTTGTCACTTGCTTTAGTACTGCTTTAGTACACATTCACATTAAAATCAGCCTGTATAGAGCATATACCGCTCGTATTACACAGCACAGAGGGAGCGGGAACAATAAACATCATGGATATATGTGAGCAACTTGAGTTCAAATCCCGGCATAGGACATTTTTAATAATATAAATATAATAATACAAAAATAAATTGAATTATATAGGAAGAATAAAGTATACTAAACATAAAAAACATGTTCAGATTCAGTACAAAATAAAATAATAACTAAAAACGTGCCAGTTATACATGACAGCCATATTAAAATGTTAGCTTCAGCTTTCAGCACTCGTTGTTGGTGCCGTTTGCTTGTGTGGATTCGCGACAAGTATTTCCGGCATACATCTCTTTTTGATGCTGATTATTGATAATCATTGTTTGCAGTTTAGAGTACTGTTAGGGCAACTTTTCCTATTTACATGTGTCTGTTTTGGTTTTCTAAAAAGTTCAAATTTTCTTTATATATTTCAAATCTGCATAAATTTTAATGTGGAGATACACATTAATTTTGTATTGTAGTTTAAATATGGTCCCAAACTTATTTGAAATTGACAAGGCAAATAATTGTTATAATTAAATGGTAACAAGTTCATTTAGGATAAAATAAGTGAATAACCGCTAATCAGTCTAAGGTGTAACAAGGACAAAAATAAAATCAATGCTACTATTGTATTATATTTATTTTCTTTAATTTTCTAATAATAAGTCAGAGTATAAAATATATTCTAATTCTATGTATTAAATAATATAAAATGTTATAAATGTAAATTATTTGGATAAGAATTTCTGGGGCTGAATATTTCTTACTTCGAGCGGTTCGTTGAATCCTTTGCGGTGAAGTAGCGTTTTTAGCTGACTTCTTAGAATAGAGGTCTTTGATCATACAAAAAGGACATGTTAGACGGATTCGTATGCCCCACAGGTGCAGAGTCTTAAACCATGCATCCAGTCCTATTTTTGGAAAGATGGATTGACAGAAGCGGACTAGATCGCCTAAATCACATATTTGCTGCCATTGGATTATCAGACGGTTCTTCAGCGGAGATATGTAGCTGAGTCATTCCGGGCTGTCAGAAAAAAATGGTTCGTTTGTTGTGGCGTCCTAGGCAAGACCGTCGGCTCACTCGTTGCCGGGTATACCCCGATGTGGGGGAACCCAAATGATACCCAACAAGCAATAAATCGCCAATTGATATTTTGATAACATCATAATAAATTATAGATATCGAGAAGCAAAGCCAAATGACAATCTTAGCATATTCTGTGCGACCGCTCAAGACCACTCCAAAAAAATATTATTGTTCTGCGAACATACGTTTTATGACTTTTTTGTTTTGAGAACAGCAATGTCTATATGAAATGTCTATATAAAAATTAAAAAAACACATTATTGTTTTAAATTTCATATTTATTTACTCATAAAATAAATATAAATATTTGAATACATAAATTCAGAATTTTTTCTGATAATTTGTATATAATCAATTTATCATTCATGACTTCGAACTAAGGTGTTGTGTTTTGGTGACTTTCTGCTTGTATACTCAAAATCGCTTTTGCTTTCCTCAATTCTTAAATCTCGATATATTAAAGCCATTGAGTAGAATTCTTTTTAAATAAATATAAAATAAAATTATTATCAATTTTATAATCTTGATTTCATTTTATACTATTAATATATTAATCTAATTTACTACTACTTCATAATGATATATTATTACCAAAATAAAATTCAACAGTAGGTGTAGACCGCATAGACCCTAATAAACCTCCCATCCATATATGTGCCTAATTTGATGTAATCACTCCTTAAAATAATGGTATACAGAAACCAAAACACTTTGAATATATATTATATCTATATCAGTGCATTTCTGTAAAACCAATATTAACATAAAATTTAAAAAATATATATTGCTGCAGAATATTAAAACATTATTAAAATTGGTTTTTATTTTATATTATATAAATATTTAATAATTTGTTTTTACTTATCACAATCAGTAAAATTTAACAAAAAAATAGAAACTTACAAAAAACATTCGTAATAACGTTTTCTTTAATTCCATTTCTAAGTTGCCATGCAAAACCGCATCTGTACGAAAGCATTTCAAACCCCACACAAAAGAATATCTAGAAAAGCATATCGTTAGATGTGTGTGCCTTTGACTGCAGTATACGCACCACACATTTATATAAATCATATATATACATTAGTACAATATACATATATACACTCACATATACACACAAAAACACTCACTAGATGCGTGAAGAGAAAATTCCCTTATACCGATATAGTGAGCAGTGAGGAATCTGTGAGCTGTTTCTGCGTATTGTTGTTGTTGTTGTCGATGTTTTGCTGTGTACCACTACTGTTAGCCATCTTCTGTGTGCGCTTTTCCGCGTGTTGCACAAAAGAAAACATGTAATGTGCCATTTTTTACACGCCCTTTAACCAAAGTCGTACCACCGGAAACAAAACGTTCTTTGCATCAAAAATGTCGGAGTATATGTACAATACATATATACAAATAGATATATATATATACGTATATATATATATATTTCAAGGTTTGCACAGCAAATGAAAAGTGTTGTGTTTTGTAGTGATTAATGTTTGTTTAAATTTAATTTTTATTTTATATAGAAAGGTAAGCCGTGCTGAAACGTTTTGATCTCATGGAAAACACCGTCGATTGTTGTCTATGTTTTTAGTAGAAATGAGGGCAACACCCAACATAGCATACCTAAAAACATTTATATATATATATATGTATAATATACTAGCGTCGAAGCGAAGTAGAGTCATGGTACTGGCTAAGTCATTATGGTCACATTACTTTTCAGGGTGCATTGTCTGAGAGTGCGTGTTAAATGGCAGACGAAGCTGTGTTGTCCGGGTGAGTGTGGTCTGAGCGCCTTTGTTTAGACAAGGATCGAAGCGGGCTTAATGTAGGTACGCGTCAGGGTGCGGGTTGTTTCGTGCATTTATTGACGTTGCACATATACTGTACAATATATAATACTATATCGTGCCGGGGAGCACTCGTTCATCTGCACAATCTGTCGCACAGAAACACATACACACACACATACAGCTAAACATACATATTTCGTTGAGACACGGCAGTTATATCGATAGAGAATATATTAGCACAATAAATGCCATTAGACGCAAAGCATCCTAGGCAGCAGCAGCAGCACCATCATTGTGTTTGTGATATATCTCTAAAAACCAAAAGCCAGGCTCATCCGAATGGATTCTCTTACGTGTCTCATTTGAGCTTATACATTTTCATCTAAATGCAAATTCATCCGTATATATGCTTGCACATACGGGTACAGGCAAATTATAATCGAATCAAGGATCCTGATACTGCATTCTGGACATGCATATACAAAACACACTCTAAATATACGTACATCGTACCTGTCCGACGCATTCTCAGAATAATGTGTTTTGAATATTGTTTATTGTAGATCATCCGTATGAATAATATATAGTCTACGTTTTAATGTATGTTTCTTGTATCTGTAATATGTATACTTACATACTTATACTTACATACTTATACTTACTATATTACACCATATTACATATACTTTTTTTATTTTTCGAATTACTTATTTGCTTGACATATATAAATATAAGTATATATTTATTTAATTCCATCTGGAACATTTTTATATACTATAAAAACTGGGACACAAAATCTAAAATTAAAACACTTTATATACTCTGTGAAATACTATAATTTCTATTTATAATAAATTAATATATTTATATAAACATACATATTTTATTTAAATTTTATTTTATATTTTATAATAACAATTTGAATCTATCTAAAATTAATTTTTCTTTTCTTATTTTAATTTTAATATTCCTAGTTTTTAAATAATAAATATATATTGTTATTTATGAATTTGTCTAATCAAAATGTTCCTCATCTTGTATTTCACTCTGCATTTCAAAGTAGTAATATCAATTCGCTTAATATTTTCTATCTCAATGCGCAAAGTGTTTCTTCCAGCATAGATGAATTAAATATTATATTTGAAAACATAAATATACATATTATTATAGTTAGTTAAAACCATATATTCCATCTAAAAATGTTATAATTGGAAATTAAGTTCTTCTTCGTCATGATCGTGCTATACTACGTGGTGCTCAAATCGTTAAAACTTCAGATTCCGCTTTTAAAACCGAATATTTAATTATTGAATTGATATTTCCACTTTCTAAAATAATATTTGGTGTATCTTACACACCCCCAAGAATTGATGAATTCAATATAATTGAGGATATTCTTCTTGAACTTACTCCACGTTACAATAATATTATCTTGTTTGGTGATTTTAATTAGAATCTTCTTAATAATAACACTCGATCAATCGGTTTTAGAAACATTTTTCAACAGTTCTCATTAGAAATTGTAAACACTGATGCAGCTCACTTTCTAGGAATACCTTCTTTACTAGATTTATTTACAGGTTTTAACCTGTAGTCAAATAGGTATACCAGGCATTTCAAAGCATGACCTCATTTTTGTTTCGTATTTTTGTGAAATGATACATTTAAAAGATAAACTTCAATTTAAAAGATTTATATCTTCAATCAATCAACATAATTAAAATATTGAGGCTGCAACCCTTGATTGGAACAATATTTACATCAGCAATAATGTTGATTTTATGTCTGATTATTTTTCAACTGCATTACTTAATTTACTATATAAACATGCTCCATTAAAATTAATACATAATAATAAAAAAAATGTCCAATCCCTGGTTTAGCCCTAATGTTGAAAAAGCTCTAGATGATAGAGATATTGCATATAGAAAAGGAAACATTTTAGAACTAATGGAAGAATCTTAAAAAAAATAACGTAGTTTACTCAATAAAATGTAGGCCTCTTCCATACTTTAAAGCTGATGAATACAATTCATACTTAACAACACCTAATAATACAGCAACCATCAATATAAACAGTACTAATAATTATGAATATTCATTTAATACACCATTTTCATTTAAAAACCTCTCGGAAAATGAAGTATTGATTTCCTTTTCTAAAATTAAATCTAATGCAATTGGTCTGGACTCTTTGTCTAGAGATTTTTTGTTTATTATACTCCCATATATTTTACCTGTCATTACTTACATTTTTTAAGATAAAATTTTAGTCTTTATTAATAAAAATAAATTAAAGTTTGAGTTTCAGTCTGGCTTCAGAAAACATCATAGTACTACAACTGCCTTATTTGCAATAAACAATGACATTAAAAAAGAAATGGTTGTATTAGTTCTTCTTGACTTTTCTAAAGCATTTGAAAATGTTACTTTCAAAAATGTGTAAATATTTTAACTTTGATTCATCTGCAATAAGTTTATTAAAAATCTATTTGACGAATCGAATGCAATGTGTTTCAATTGCACATAATATTTCTTCATTTCTATTTGTTGATCAAGGTGTTCCACAAGGACCTGTTTTAGGACCCATTCTTTTTTCTTTGTTTAATAAAGATTATTCTTTAATACTTGCTCATTGTTCTTGTCATCTATATGCAGATGATTTGCTTTGTATTTCACTGATAATTAATTTTTTGAATGAACTACAATAAATAGTTTAAATCTTAATATTGCTAAAACACAAGCCATTTTAATCCGCTGAAAAAATATAAGTATTATATCAACAAACTAAAAATAAAACAACTCTGTTATTGAATTTTTTGATTGTATAGTTAATTTAGGCTTTACTATGAACTCTAACTATAATTGCTGCTAAAGTTTACATTTCAATTTGCAGTTTGTGGCCACACCAAAATGTTATAACAACTAAAACTAGACTATTATCAGTTAAATCATTATCATTGCCTCATTTTTGCTAGCGTGATATTAGAGCGTCAAAAATTGTTGTAGATGCGAAAGAATTTTACAACGTATACTTTCAATTTTATCAGAATTGCTTTTAGAAAAAGACGTTATGATCATATTTCTCAGATTTCAAGATAATATTCTTGGCACCAATGTTTTTTTACATCCACTTCTTAACAATAAAAAGCCGGATTACAAATTTAAACATTTATAACACTTTCCTTCATCTCGATTGCAACAATTTAGTATTCCTTTTCATATATCTAATCACATGCATGTATCATTTTTCGTTCATGTTATTAAGAATTGGAATTAAAAATCTTTGGCAATAAGTTCGATAAATTCATCAAATACATTTAAAGATAAATTTATACAATTCATAAATAATAATTATATTTAAGTTTTTTTAATTTTTTAATTTTTAATTTTGTCATATTGTTTTATTGATACAAATATGAAGAGATTTATTAAGTAGTTATATGATTATTTAGTTTATTTTTTTAAGAAATCATAATTGCAATACAATGTTTTTTTTATATATATTTAATTGTAAGTTACATTTATTTATATAAATTTATTTAATAGGAATTTAAGTTTTGCGTGAAAAATATTATGTTTGTTATTTATATATTATTATTTCGTATATATGTTATGTTTATTAGGGTAGAATTATATATACATATACTTTTTCGTTGTTATTCTAAATTTCGGTGTCTCTCGATTGGCCGAAATCCGATTGGCCGAATCTTGAATGGCCGAATGATACTATTGGCCGAATAATACGTTTTGCCGAATCTTGATTAGCCAAATGATTGGCCGAATTACGACTGGCCGAATAATACGATTGGCCGAATTTCGATTGGCCAAATTAGTTTTTGATGGTTTTACCTTTAAATTCGGCCAATTTTGGTTCGGCTAATTGTATCATTCGGCCAATCGTATCATTCAGCCAATCGTATTATTTGGCCAATCGAGATTCGGCCAATCGAAATTAGGCCAATCGTAGTACATTCACTACATTTATACTTCAAAAGTTATACGACCTATATTGTCTAAGACAACATGTATGATTTTAAATAAACTATATTATTATTATTATTTGTATTATTATAAGCCTGGATTGAGAGCGCGAAAGACAGTAAATGTTTATACGAAATTCTGAACATTTTACAAATATATTAAATTATTAAACATATATTATGTTTATACCTACATATTTGCAAACGAATCCCAGTGCAAGTCACGCGATCTCTGCAAAATGGAACTCTTAGGTAATTATCACGTGTCAGGTGGCATCTCTTTTTATAAACGTTCGATTTGAGCGTGTATCTTCTTCGTGGAAAGATTAAAAAGTTGTGTATAAACGTGTGTTTCGTGCGTGTGTGGCCTAAAATCTCTATTAAAATTTCACAGATCAACTGACACTGTGCAAACATGCAAACATGCTACAAAATATTATTAATAATAATAAGCCATTTCTGATGCAATATCGTTTTCTGTAATTGTTTCTTCAATGACACGTAACAAATTATGTTTATTTGTATTCGTATATGCGACGCTGATTGATTGCATGCGTACATTATCTCATAAACACAGGTGAATGTAAATCTGCTGTTGTTTTTTGTAGATTATCTTATTATTTTTGGTAATCTTTAATATTTTGGACGAGGTCCTGGCAAATTATTGTGTAGGTCGATTTCGTCACGATCTATCCAAACCCAGCCCATAAAAATCATGAGCTGCAGTAAGCACAATTATTTTTTTTTAAATTGATGAAATGTTGGGGAGATTTTTTTTTAAATACATTGTATACTATTATTAAACAATCTAAAATCTAAATAAATACACATTAAAGTTCACACACACAATAAAACTAACAAAATCGCACTATTAGATAAACATCTTCGTCGCATTCTCAGCGTCGTCGCGCCGACGTCGTCGCATTAAAATTGAAATCCGCGAGCGATCGCAACAACAAAAAAACGTACTCATCAATGGAATGTCATGTCATCAGCACTATCGCCGCTCCGTGCCGAGCCGGCGCCGCGCGCTGCCGCCGCCGCTCACAATGTTCGAAAGAATGTCAGACACGAGTTATGACAAACACTATGTCGTGATAATCTTCGTGCATATTTTGTAAATTATATACAATTTCTAGATATTACATACACTGTATAAATATCGTACATCATTATTCTTCTAATTGTTATGTTCGCGTGAGATTCCAATAATTTACTCAGATAATGCACGGATTGTGTAAAATGTTTTAAAAGAACATATTAATTTAATTAATACGATACAAATCTCTATAGAAATTATAGGATCTATTGGTTATAGCCAAAACCCGGAAGTTTAGGGAAATCCATTTATTTTTTGAAGCGATGCACAAAGCCTTGAAAGGTAGGTGTCGATACTTTAGGAGAGTTTATGTTAGAAGTGGTCGTTGGGAGGTCGTGATTTTATTTTCAATGTCTTGTATGCAATTTAGTTGGAAAATAGAAAGACAAAAGAAATGGTGGTATTTTTTGTTTTTTTTTTTTTTCAGTTGTATCAAATTATAATAAAGATGTGTGATTTTAAAACTTTGTATTTAGCCACATTTTTTCAATATGTGTAAGAGTATTATACTTTTAAATGTTTTTTTAATGTTAATTTTTAGTTTTTTTTTTAAATTTTTTTTTTAGTTTTTTTTTATGTTTTTTTATTTTTATTTATTATTTTAAATTAAATATGAGTGACCTTTTTACTGTGTGCAACAGCACGCAAGTAATCAAGTGGTGAAAGATTTTCAAATTTTATTTTATTTTACTTCCCTCAATACGAAATTTTGAAGGGTTTTTTATTGATAGAAATATTAAAAAGGGTGTTGGTCATATAGTACTACTCCACATCCCTCAATCCGCAATTTTTATGTTAGTTTTTGAAAAAAATATTAAAAAGATGACGGTTATATATTACTATTCTACATCCCTGAATCCGCCGTTTTCAAGGGTTGTTTATTGATAGAAATTTTGAAAAGGTGTTGGTCATATATTAAACACTATTCCACATCTCTCGTTCCGCAATTTGTTAATGTTGTTTTTTAAAAGCAAATGACCTATGTTATTTAAAACCCTCTCTTTATTAGGCTCCCATATGGGTTTTTGGGGTGGGTCGTGGCTGCTTTGTTTGTTTTAGGATTTGTTGTTTGTTTGTTTTTGTTTGTTATTTGTTTGGTTTTTATTTTTGTGTCCATGACAGATTGTGTCCTTGACGAATTGTGCTCGGGACGAATGGTGAGTAATAAATTATATGGGGGAGGGTGCTTTTCAACACCCACTGAGATACAGGGTTTTTAAAAACATATGTTTGGAATAGTATACTTTAATATGTATTTTTTATTGTTGTTTTGATGCGTTATAATATCACCTATAATTTGACTACAGAAAGTTTTTTTCTAGTCTTTACCGTTTTCGAGATAATACATTGTTTATTCGTACTTACATTGCAAATTATTAACATCAAAACAAAAAATTTCCATTGTCCATTTTTTAATTTAAATTTAATGTTTATCTTCATTCTTCTGGGAGATCTGAACGCCAAAGATGTCAGCAACAACAACGGATGGGAGACGGCAATGGGCAAATGCGGACTCGGCGTGATGAATGAGAACGGGCTGCTGTTTG
>JAAAKO020030171.1:0-13440 GCA_010015015.2 Bolitophila cinerea
ATATTTGCGAGGTATGAACCACACCGTGGCTTGATGTCGTTTGTTTTGCCACACTGCACTAAGCCCTAGTTTACATAACCTCTTAT
Source organism: Bolitophila cinerea (assembly GCA_010015015.2). NCBI lineage: Eukaryota > Metazoa > Arthropoda > Insecta > Diptera > Mycetophilidae > Bolitophila > Bolitophila cinerea. The sequence goes on from JAAAKO020030171.1 coordinate 87, forward strand.
TTCGCACAAAGTTTGTGATTGTTTTTTGTATGTTGTAAATTCTACCTATACATATACACACATTTAAACACACTGTAAGCATACATATATGTACTTCTATTTAGTATATATATTTAAATATATATATGTATACGCTATGCACATGGTAAACAATCACAAGCATGCATAATATTTACTTTGTACAAAACATAAATATATGCACAGTCTAACTATGCTTGTGTACGTATGTGTGAGAGGTTCTCGGTTTTTCGCTTTTCATCATGTTGCGGACAAGCAAAACCAAGCATATAAAATATAATAGTCGTTATCTTTATACTAAAACTCATGTTTATATTGTATATTACATATTATATATACCAATGCCTACATACAAATTATTTTCTTATGGGATATTAACAAATAATAGCATTTTCATTATCTTTTAATATGTTTTGTGCTTTATGACGATTAATATATTAGATTTATTACCTACTTAGTTTTCTCATATTTACCGTCTCGTAAATATTAGGTGGAGTGCAATGCCTGCATCAGCAGAAACTAAACGGCCCGCAATCCGCCACCGGTTCACCGTTCCAGTAGAAAACAAGGAATGTAGAAAAATAGATTGTCAAAATGTACTATTCTAAAGCAAAATTTACTTTTTGACTGTTATCTAGTTGACCAACTTACCTATCTATATATTTTTAAAATATTGTTTTTTAACTTATATTATGCTGTTTATAGGTATTACTACATAACACTTTCATCGAGTGCATTCGAGTGTTTTATATATATTAGCAAATAGCAATGATTGATTATAGCTATATACTATATATACAGTATATGTACCTAGATACTTTTATAGTCTATGTATTTGGTAGGTTAGAAATACTAAGTATAAAAATATGTATATATAAAAAAATATGTATTTTAATATTTTATATTATTATTTTTTTCAAGAAATTTTATTAGAATGATGATATTAGATATTAATTATGATTTATTTTTTAATATAAATTATAAATTTTATGTTGTACACATTCTCAATATTTCCCAATTTCTCATTAAACCTAATTGTATTTATTTAAGTTAACCTCCACTAGACTCTGTAATTCTGTCATTGAATGTTTTCAATATCATTAAAATATTAATAGATAAATAGATAGAACCCAAGAAAAAATCCTGGAAAAAAATACTAAAAAAAAACACAAAATACTCACAGAAAACAATTTAAAAAAAATGATATAGGTAGGCGGTGTCCCCTAAAAAAACATCAGGATTTTATTAAATGGGGATATGGTAAATCGTAAAGTTAGGACTTCCAAGCTTGATTTAAAAACAATGTTCTTACGATTTAAGCTCACATATATCAACGGAATAATTATTTGAAATTGTTCTTATGATATTAGTACACACATCAACATCACTTGATCAAATATAACTATTCATATAATGTGCCGATTTTAATTTTAAAAATACTAATACTTAATTACTTAATACTGTTTAAAATGTAAGTTAAATAGCTTTTAACAAACATTTTCAACAACAATTTCAAAAACAAAAATTATAACAACGTTGTTAAAAGTGTACGCAGAATAAATAACATTATTCAATTGTATGATTAACAAGTAAAATTGTTTTTATTAGAAAAATACACACAAACTTGCAATACCAAAAAAGAATGCAGGTAAGTTTATTCAATCGACAAAGACAAGTAAATTAAAATGTCAAAATATTTTTGAAACCCACCTTCTTATATTTGGACGTATTTTAATAATATTTCTATACATACCATTCCATGCCATTGGAGATTTAATAAACATATACATATATATAAATACAAGTGCTTTAAGCTCTCCCATTTGTGAAATGAACATAAATTACTTCCAGTACATACTATATATACGTTATAATTTCCGCACCATCTGCTGGAAAACACAAAAGCTTAAAATACATACATATGTATCATATGTATGTATATATATATATTATTCATGTATAGATAGGTATATACATAAATCATATATGTTCGTATATATGATTTTGCGATATTATAAAATTGAATAAAACGACAACAAAATTATTCAATTACTATTTAATGCGATTCGAACAACATTGTCACTTTTAATACCTTTTCTTTGTTCGTTTGCATATAGTACACAACAGAAACCTTCCACCATTCGAGTTTTATATATGTATTAGCAACGAGTATAGCTATACTGTGTCATTATTATAATTTCATTTATTAACGCTAAAATTAAATGTTCCTTTGTCTTGCCTGCGAGTAAATCGGAAGTGTGTGTATATGTATGATGGCAACGGTTATATAATTTAAAAATATTCGTTCTATTTTATATTTATATACAAACATACTCGTATGGTACATTGAATTATATTTCAAATATTTTATTTTATTTATATACATATATGACCATATTTGAAAAAAGTTTTTATGAAAAACCATTAAACTTTATGAGATTTAGATAATAATATAATATTACCTACAACTAAAATTCTTGTATTCATTATAAACTGGGCTCCTCCTGATGGTTTTAAGGTACGATCAGACTGACGAAAACACAGACGGTTTTTGTCTGTCTGTAGTGTAATCGGCATTCGAAGAAACACCGATGGAGAAAAAACGGTTAAGTCAATTCTCCGTCTGTCGCGGTTTCTTCGTTATTGTTTGATCACTCCAAAACCGACGGGGGTGGAGAAACCGTGTGATTTTTGACGAAGAAATTCTACGTTTTTGCAGAGATGGGTATTTCTAATGATTTATCAATGGCTATTTAAAAAAAATAAAAGTCCTACAAAGCCATTTGGGATTAGCTGTGGAGTATTTAAAGAAAAATTCATGTAAAATATTCTTTTGATCAAACAATAAAAGTTGTAATAAATTATCAATGACATTTTAATAAATATTCTTTTAAAGTCTCCCGAGTTCATTTGTGGATAGTTGTGAAAGATATGCAGAGGAAAAACCACCCTGTGAAAGAACTTTTTAACTAAACAAAATAAAATGAGGTGGGCATTTCTAATCAATTATTGGTGGCTAATCAATAAATAATCATATCGTTTTTCTATATAAGAATAATTATTGCAATTTTAAGAAAGCTGGGTTGCTATAAAACTTAAATTTATTTCTGTATTCGGAAAATTTTATCAATGTTCAGTTTAACAATTTTTATCGCATCAACCAAAAATATGCCCTTAAAAAAGGTTTTAAGCAATTTACATATATATAGAAACGTCAAAATATGTCTTATAAACATCATACATATAGTGTATTTTTTACCTCCGGTTATCTAATATTTTTTAAATATTTTTAAAAAGGGTATAGAATTGTAAAAAAATAAAGGTTTGAATTAAAATTTTAGTAACGACTCTCATTTTATAAAACATTATATTCAATTTAAATACGGAATATATATTATATTATATCTAGCGCAGACATAATGAATGCAAACATAATTGTGTTTGTCACAGATATATTATGTTTAAAAATATAATATTATCTCTAAAAAAACTTATAAATTGAAGTTATTTGCAGAAAAAATTCTATAAAAATGTTGTTGTAACCGGTTGTAAGTGTAACACGCACGCATCTTGTCACATAACAAGAGATGTACAATATATTTTTTAAAACAATATCTTTAAAAAAAAAAAAAAAAAATCTTATTTAACATTTAACATTTTATTTTTATATTTTGTTTATTTTAGTTTTCTTAAGTCACGTGCAAGCGAGTTTATGTGCCAAATTTGAGCTGGACTAGATAAGTAAAAGTCGGTTTAAAGGTGTCGATAAATTTATCGACGGTAATTTATACCAAGTGAAGTTAAAGGAAAGATTATTAAAAAAAAGCAAAATATTACAATTTATGACCTACAAAAAGTAAAATATGATTAAATATAAACTAAAAAAGGTAACATATGACCAAAAATGTCATATTAAAGTTTAAATATTACAAAATATGTCCAAAAAAGATAGTTTTAAAGAACAAAGAGATGTATAATCTTTATAATGATAAGACAGACGCATTGTCATATTTTTCCTGATTATTACTAACAAATAAAAAATATAATAAAAAAAAATATATATTGTGCAGATTTTATTTAGGTTTTTCTCTCCGAGGAAATGACTATAGTAGTTTCATTAAAATTCTTCATTGCTCGAATGACAGTTTTTTTAATAATATGGACACCAAAAATGAACATTTACACACTATCGGCTTTTTATATATTATTTATATTATTGTATGTATGTTATGTATATATTATCCATTCCAGCAGCCATGAAAAGCTATATTTATTTATTTATATGCTACATTTACCATAGACCATAAAATAAAAATCCAAAGTGCATCACGCAATTTAAGCGTTCATTGCAGCGCGTGATCGCATTTTGTCACAATTTAAATTAGAAATATACAGCGCACTTGCGCGAACATCACACACACACGCACACATAACAAAACCAACGCATCCGACAACGAAAATCGTTTTGTATAGTTTTGCATTTTCGCCGCACAAATAATTTATCGTCAACTGCGTAAAATCGAGTGCACATTGCCGCATATAGTACGCTGCACTCGCACACACACACACACACACATAGAAACACCATAAAATTAAACCGAATTTCAATTCAAATTAAATTTTGCATGCGTGTGCATTTTTTGTGTTTTTTGGTTTGCGTGTGCACGCTCGAATCGGTGGACAAAGCGCTCCAATAAAATAAAGGATTTTTCGCACTCCCCCATACACACACGCACACACATATACATCCTGAATGCGTTGATGCGAGTTCTTTTTGAATATGTGTATGTGTGTGATAGAGAGAATCAGTGCAGCCAGCCGAGTCACACTCGAGTGGACAACAAACAACCCACACACTAACATATACTATAAATATAACTATATGTATTCAAACATTATGAATATATATTCAAAGGTGTCCGCGCCGGGATCGTTGGACCGACAGCTGATTATACTAAATCCTTGTAAAAAGCTTTGTCGAAGCAGCTTTGCCAGTATAAACAAAAGCACAGCGTAAATTATTGTTTGTCCAAGTCATTTTCCGGATATATATATGTATGTATGTATATATATGTATGTTCATGTGTATTTATGTCTGCTAGCAAACACCTCATTTCAAATACGAGCTCTCACTGTACACATAATATTATACAAATAAATCTCAATTTCGAATGCGAGATAAAAGTTTATATACCGAGTATAGAATGCCCTCTCGTGTCCTGTCTTTGTCGTCACAGTCGCCATTCTCGACGCGTTGGTCGTTAGCATCGACTTTTGTCACGCAGATGCAAATTTCATTTGACCGGAAGTTCTTGACAAAAATTAGCATCTTACGGATGAGACAAGAGTAGAGCACGACCGAGGTAAGCTCACATACAGTCGACTCAGCACGACTACGCGACGCTATAACAGTCTTGGATCAAAAACAATTTATTTGCGACCCGTTTTGTATGTTCTCTGTTTCCGTGCATTTTTCACTAACAGTACATTTTAAGTATTATAAATAAACAAAGTTACGTACTATAATCCCGCAGCCAAAATCTAGAAGCATTATTTTTACCTAAACTCTACAATAATTAGGAAGTTTTCTGTTTTCGTTAAAAAATACGCGCAAAACTGTTTTTTACCATTCACTCAAGTCCCGCATTCTTTACTAGGTTTATAAATATAAACCCAAATAAAATTGAGTAAACAGCCAAAAAATAAACCTTTTTTTAAATCTAAATCGGCATTATTTACTACAGGTTTCAACGGCCAGGTTTACTGAGATTTATTAATTTAATGTCAAAAACTGTTTTTAGTACATTTGACATATGTATTTATTTATTTTCAAATTTAAAAAAAATTGCAAGAGCTGCAAGAACGTGCCCCTAGCATATAATACTCACCAGATGAATATGTCCACTGGAAATGATCAATCCGCCAATCAGCCGTATTCACGCTCAAAATATTTTAGGTTTTAGACCTTTTAGACATTTTAGAACTTTTTAAAACACGATTTTCTCTTATAAAAACTGGTTGCATTTAATTTAGCGTATGATCTTAACCTATAACTATATGCTAAAATCAACAAATATATCAATTTTAGGAAACACATGAAACATTTTAGGAATGTTTTAAAATGTCTAAAAGGTCTAAAACATAAAATATTTTGAGCATGAATACAGCCGAATAACGGATACTTTAACCATGTCCATGAATTCAATGTCATCAGCATTTTTGTTGCCATCTCGATCGCCACCGCTTGGCAGCTGTATATAGTTGCACTCGAGTCAATAAAGAATGGGAAAGGTTGAAATCGCTTGCACAATCTAGTCGCGAACTAATTGAGTGCGGTTGATGCTTGCGGTTGTGGAGTGTCTACATCGCCACCAATGTCAGAAACAATTGTAAAGACATCAACAACTGTGTCGCCTAGTCAATGCAAATATTATTCTCGTTCCGAACATACAAACGAGAGTCCGCTGAATTAAATCCTTTAAAATCATTTGTACTGGTAAGTCTTTAGTGGACGAAAAATATATATTTCTGTTATGATGCATGCATAAGTTTGTTTGGCATTTTTTGTTTAAACTCTCACAAATCTTTTTATATTTATGTATATATTTTTTTTAAACAATTGTTCTTGCATTATAATAATTGAATCTATTCAAAACTCAATTTATATCTGTGTGTTTCTATATTATTTAATTTTTAAACCCTGATTCAAAAAAATCTAAATCTTACCTACCCTAATACCATGAAATAAATGCCTTACAAACTGCACATATTAACGGCTATTAAATTCTTAGATTAACATTACATTTTCACAACTTCAAACATTTTCTTATTCTAAAGTAAAAATTTCACCCTTTGCTTAATTTAAATTCTATAATAATATTGTGTTTTATATTGTGATGTGCGCTGAGAATTAGGAGGGTATGAATTCTGATAATTTAGATAAACTTAGAATTAGCAAAAATCACGGTGTCGTGCAATCGTGCTACGACATTTATGATCTAAAAATCTGCATTGGCTATCGTTTGCACATTCATATTAAAATACCGTGCAGATTGCGGAAGTTCTCACTGGTGTCTCAACCCGGTGAAGAGTTTTTTGGTATCTAGACATTGTAATTATAATTATTATAGAACCAAAACATTTGCTTCATTTTCTTCATTCTCGAAATTCCAATAATGAAATGAAAACATATACACAACACGCACCAAATTTTCAAAAAAATAAGTGAAACATAAAAAAAATATATATTAAACCTACGAAACCATATACGAAATCGTCCGTTTTACATTTTTGGCGGTAATCTAAGATTTACATTTATTTTTAAACCTGTGAAGATTACGGATTTTGGTTATAAATTTGATAAACCAGATTAGAAACTGGGTGAAATTTACGGCTGTAAAACATTAAAAAAATAACTTAATAATGTAAGTAATATAGAAGTATAAAACATTTTTAATTTTCTTAAACTTGGCAGACCAATTTTTAAACAAAAATCTTGTATAAAAAAATAAAAATTTGTAAAAAACGTAAAAAAGATCAAAGAAAATAAATTTGTAAAAATCAAGAAAAAAACAAGATTAAATAAAACGGTAGGAGATACAAAATCATTAAAAAACGATTCTTAGAACTTACTTATACATACTGTTAATGTTAAATAAACTTGTATACTTATATTTACTAGTATGTAATTATTTACAGTTTCATAATTAAATTAAAAATAGATATTTCGCAAAATCCGACGCAGACACACTCCACAAATCAATGCTAATAAAATTCTCATCAATTATCGCGAGCTAATCAACTGAAAATCAGTTAAGCCATCTCTGGCGCGCACAACGAAGCGACGACGCGACGCGACGATTGCAAACGGAAAACAATCTCGGAAAATCGTACGAATTGCTTTCAGGCGTTTATGTACACAAGCGCACAAACACACACACATCAATATTCAATACAAACAAAATAAACAAACACACCAGTCACCATCTCGCTCATTGGCCACGAACAGCAACCTTCCAAAACACCTTCGACTAATACCGATGTCACCCAAAGGAATGTCGAGATAAATATCTATACATATTATACATATACAAACGCCATATACTATACATAAAGGTATACAAGGTTGGATATAGAGGCTCGTCTCGGCGCAGTTTTCATCCGGCCGGAAATGATTTCAAAGATTGACAAGATCGAAGGAAAATTGCGATTGAACGAATGAGCCCCGCACCGAGGCGTACAACGTGTCTGCGAATATTTACTATATAGATGTTTTGTAAACGCAGATTTGCCAGGAAGAGCGCGTGGGATTTCAAGATAATTAGTTTCGCCTATCGCTTCAAACTTGTATATACTTATTTTGTATATTTATACTATTATATATCCTCTAAAAAAAAACGGGCAAATGGAAAATTGACGATAGACGAGAATATGCGTCTGGTGAATGCGGGCGATGATTGAATTCCGATTTGTGATAAAATCAAATGTCCTTATACATCTTGCGTATGCAATGAATTTTGTAAGGATATAAAAAGCATAATATTATTTTTATAGTTTGTTATTTATAATAAATATACATACATATATATTTAAAGTGACGATATTTTAAGTGAACGTCACAAAAATATATAAATTTAAATGATTTTCTTCTCACACTTTTTGAGTGTTTGCCAGATAATCCTTCATCACGTTCCAGTGTATTATGCGGGTACCAATCACTATATACTTTCGAGGAGCTTTCGCGAAGCGCTTTCGCGTCCTTCATGTATATATATATATATATAGAATATACGTTAGATACTCGTATACACAAGAAAAAGATCGTGTCCTCTTCTATATATCACGGGTGCTCCTGTGAAGCGATGCGCCCGCTGTTCTTAGCGACGCGACGTGCACGCAAAGTGTTTAGCGCAAAGTGCGCATTCCAAACGAAAAATAGACGCGACACTTTTAACTTTACTCGATAAAAGCAATTAATCACATTTCGTCAACAATGGAAAGTGGTGCGCCGTGTCAGTGCGCGCTCGCGCACCCTCGACAGCGACTTTCTATATTATATATATATATATATATATAAATAATGCATGCGCTTGATGCAGAGTAGCGGCAAACGCGTGTATTATCACGTTGAATTTAAATTTGTGACAGAGATTTGGATATGAAATGAACTATCACGATTAAAATTTAGGGCTAGAGCATGACAAAAAAAAACACATTAAACCTTAATAATTTTAACTACATTTAACTTTGATAAGTCCGGTATTTTTATTAAATTGTACACACGAAATATTCTGTGAACAAATATATCTTTTTTATATCTTTCTTTTAACTTTACTTGGTTTATATGGCCGTCGATAGATCATTCGACTTCTTTTAAACCTTTGTTTAAACCACTTATCTGATTCAGCTCTAACAAAATATGTTCCACAAACAGGAAAATATGCACTTAAAATTACACATTATGCATCGCAATTAAAAATAATGCAAAGATACCGTTTGAGATTTTTTTGTAGTACGTCATTTTTTTGAATAATTTTACAGCAAATGGCCTTTATTATGAAAAAATCACGCAATAAACCTGTATTTAGGGGAAGGAGGATTTTAAAAAGATTTCGCATCTTTTTAAATGATTTTTGGGGGATAAATGTGTTTTTTTTTTTAAATAGTTTCGAAAAACGTAAAACTATTTATTAAAAACCCATCTTTTTAATTCTTCTTTTAATTTATATGTATTCACTTGTAAAATATATTTTAGTGTTTGATAGTTTTTTTTTCTTTTTATAATACTAATTTACTTGTTTGAGTCAGTCGAAAAATCCAAATAAGAGAAACCACAAAAACAACCCTTTTTTAAAAATAAATAATAAAAAATAAAATAAAATAAATATACAAGTTGAATCTGAACCCAACTAGTATTGCCTTTACATCGCAACTAAGTCAAGTTGCAACAACGTTGTTAGAGTATATACTCATAAATACTATTTAGCAATTTTTCATGTCATATAAACGTTGCCACAGCAAAGAAAATAACTAATTAGTGATTTTCCAAAATGGATTTCTCAATGATTAAAGGTTAACCAAATTGCTATTTGGAAAGTGACTGCGTTATTATAACAAAATTATACTTATAGAAATCGAAATAGATATGTTGCGAACTAGTTGTCCCAAAATGTTTACGTAATGGTTTTTTGAAACACGAATTCATTGATTTATCAAAATGATACATAGAGAAAGTAAAATTGACATTTTCACGGAAATGTTTTTAAATAAAAAATATTGAAATCTCTATACTTTTATTTAGCAATAAAATATCTTAGTTTTTAAAACATATATAAATAAATTGCTGTTCTCATAAATAAGTTTTGGGATTTGTAATTTTGACCATTTTTTGGCCTGTCAGGCATGCTATTTGGTTATTACGTCTATATATTCGTTTGTACAACCATTAGGGAATCATAAACTATTTTGCTGCAACAACTCAGAATTTTTGTTAGTGTTGCACGAGTTTTTACGAAATTAAAGTGTTGCATGATTTTATAATTCGAACGCAGCACGAACTTTGCCGAAGCTGCGGCATTGTAATCTGTTCGGCTTCATTAGTTGACAAGTTAATATATCCATTTTGTTTCAATTTGAGAGAGAACATACGCAATACGCAAACTTTGCGGCTAACTGGTAGTGGTAATTAATGATGCAAAAAACATTCAGATATTACTTATATAAAAATAAGTAAGTAAATGCAAGGGAAATTTGTAATTCTCTAATTATTCTTTTTTTTTATAATGGCCAAACTTAAAAACTAAAAGGGTAAAAGCAAGGACACAAAAAATCACAATATGCGCAGCCTGAGAGAGGAGCGCCATCATCATCCTTTATAACAATCAATATATACTAAAAAATGTAAAATTGTATTAAAATTAAAAATAAATTATTTATTTAAAAAAAATATTTTTTTTTTGAAAATTAAAAATATGACATTTTTATGCTCCATTCTTACATCAGGCAACACCACAATTTTCAATAATATCGAAAAATTTAAAGCAACCACACCGGCAACTTAACCGGACATGAAGCACACAAATCAAATCGAAATCAAGTCACTTATGAGTGGATTAAAAAGTCACTTTAAAGTCGCTTTAATTCGCTTATTGGTTGACCGGGAAGCCGAATAGTTTAATTATTATTATTAATTCATTGTAACCGACTTAAAGAAATATATTTAATTTGCGCCTTACGTTTTCATTTTCATCATGATTGGACAAGGATATGATACTCGTTATTATAATAATTATTATTCTTAGAAATAAAAAAAAAAAAATTCATGGTATCTCTATGCTACTACATTCCGTAAATACCCTCTCTCGCAGCCACACAGTATTTTATTTGTAACGAAACACTTAATGGATAATGAAACACGTCAGTTTTCCAATCCAAGGAGTTTGCGTTAGTCCTTTTGCACGCGTATGCAGGAAACAGCGTTGCGCTTCTGTAGAAAGTTTTCTTGAAACCCGACACCAACACTATCGTTTTAAAGTAATATATATCTATATATAAATAATACATACATATATAATATTGAACTAAATAGAAAATGCGCTATTTTACGCTATATATATTTATATATTGTTCAAATATATATATATATATATAAGTGTGTTCCACTGTATGGAATACGAGTATACACAACTGCGGGGCTGAATGCTGTTCTGGGTATAAATACCATGTGTGCGAGCCGAGATCCAGCACTCCACAAGACTTTATTTCCAACCTTCCGTTCATGTGTGTGTCTGTGTATGTGTGCGCCTAGAGTGTTGAAGGAATTATTTCTCTGAACGCTCGCGCAGTTGCAAATAGTCGACGTGTCTGCGGAAAGTAAAATAAAATCGCACACACACACACACACACACACACGAGCTCGCGATTGTGGACGAGATGGTGGTGCTGATGTTGGTTTCAGTTCAGTATGGCATAGAGTATAGGTATATATTTGTATGTGTAAATTCTTGGAAACACGTAAGCCATAGGGCCAAAGGGCCACCCCGACCCAGCACACAAGGAAACACGATAAATTGCACGGGTGTCGCAATAAATATGTATGGCTAAAGTTCGCACAAAGTTACTTTTGCACAGTGAGTATGAATACTGCACAGTGCATGCGACAGACACACACATGACATATTATATGAAAAGCTCTAGCTCACACGCACACATTTATACACTACACATACGTGATGGCCTAGTACACATAAACCCAAAGCTTCGCACATGCGAGTGCAATGCACGCGCCCGCAGGAATAGTTCGCACCCGTGTGGACCCGCACAGAAAAGTCAAGTGACAAACTTCACATACATTTTCACACTATGCGCCTGGCCGTGTGTATTTTGGGTAGTCGGGTAGACCCTTGTGAAAACACACACACCAATACATTCAAACGACATTTGAAATTCAAGGGTGAAACTTTCCTCATCTTGGCGATAAATACCTGAACATTTAACTCCAAAATGTGTTGAATATTTATACACACAGCAAGTTTGTGACGAATTTATTCCGCAGGGCCATTGATGTGCGTGAACGCAATAACTGCGTCGTACAGCTGTCATTTTGTGTATGTGTATGGGTTTACACAGTGGGGGCATATGCGCGCACAATGGGAAGGTCGAGTAAAAGCTTCAGTCAAAAGCTTGTCTCCATTCAACGAAAATACGGTAATATATAAACTACAAACACACACACACACACTTTTTCTTTTACACACCCTCGTACAATTTAAACCCGAATACACACTCGAAATATCTGTGATTTTTGTGAGATTGCTATTGGGTTTGAATTCAATTCGGGTTATGCGTGTGTTTGTATAGGATTTCATATTCGTTATTATTTATTAGGCATCCAGATACCAGATGATGTATTTTATATAAATATATATTATTATTATATTGATTTATGTCAAATTACAAAAAATATCCCGGGCCCTGTCTTTTCTCTCTTTTTAAGATTTAACAAGATTTTAAAATCGATTATAAGTATAAGATTTGTATCTTATATAAAAAGTTTAAAATTGAATTCTGGAATTTAGAAGGTTTTCAAAAATGGATTAATGTCAAAATTGGGAGTTGGATGTTCTAAAACACAAATATATAAAAAAAGGATTCTCAAAAATGTTAGGTTCCTTTTTCTAAAAAAAATATTTTCCCTAATTGTTTTATAAAATACATACAATATTTTTTTATTTTAATTGGGGTAGAAATAATAAATTATATTTTTGGGGAAAAACGCTTTTGAGGAAGTGGTTTTGGGAAAATGTTTTTTTGTTGGTAGAATACTCAAATCGTCAAA
>JAAAKO020030192.1:0-29510 GCA_010015015.2 Bolitophila cinerea
CAGCTTTTACTAATGATTGTAAAAGATATGCAACCATTTTCCATTGTCGAGGACGATGGTTTTCAAACAATACTGCGGAATGAATTGGTTCGCGTTGTAAGAGGCTGGGATGTATTTAAAAAAAAGTCCATAACGTTGTAACAGACAATGCCTATAATTTTGTCAAATCAGTAAATTTAATACGCTGGAACACCTTCCTTGTTTGGCACACACATTAAAAATTTGGTTGTGCCAGATGGAATGGAAACCATAATTACGCTGAGGGAAAAAGTTAAAGCCATTGTTGCCTATTTCCATCGCTCAACTTCAGCTGCGGAAAAAAATCAGGCAGATGCAACTGCAGATGGACAGCACTGCGACACCTTTAAAACTAATCATGGACGTCCAGACAAGATGGAACAGCACCTTTTACATGATTGAAAGGCTGTGTAAACTTCGAGAACCTCTTGAAGCGGCAATTGTAGTTCTACATATCCCTCTAGAAACAGTGTCTGCAGAAGAATCGTCTTGCATGAAGGAAATATGCAAGGTTCTCTCTTGTCTTGAGCTTGTGACTGTCGAATTTAGTTCGAAACAACAAGTGTCGGCATCAGAGGTCATTGTGCTTATGCAATGTATATAATAATAGGGAGTTTAGAAAAACGATTAAAAAGGATCGAAGAAAATTCAACATTATCACTTGGATCCTAAATTCAAGTCAAATGGTTTTCTAAAAAATGATAATGCCTCTGCGACTCTAACTCAAACTAAAACACGAATAATGGTCGATGCGAATGCAAACGCCAAGTGCAAATGAGAAATGAGCAGTCAAAATATTGTCTAGTTTCTTTTGTGTTAAACTCGTATTTGAGTACACACACACACACTATTCCAAAGTAATCATTACCCGAAATACCGAATACATTTGTACGAGTACACGAAGAGATAGTACCCATGTATTCGAAAGTAATCATTACACGAACTAACGAATACATTTTTATGATTACTACATCCAAATGTAAAATGTATACCCATGATTACTCAAAAGTACCTATTTTGAACACTAATATTGCAAAGACACATTAAAACTACATAATAATCACATTTCGATCAGCAGACCTTAATCAGCAAACATGAAAAAAAATATATAGGAAATGAGAACAAAATCTCCAACAATTAATATAGCAAGCGCATCACATTTAATATTTCTGCAATAAATTACATATAATACGGATATATATATATACATATATAAACTAAAATAATACTTGCATAAATAAACATAACTTCATATTGTATTATCTATATTATATTCCCATGGAGAAAGAAGAAACTCCCGGAAATAAACGACTTTAATCTGTGATAATAACACGCATTTGTAAGGCAGCCCAGCAGAGCACATTCGAAAGAACCGAAAACAGTAAAGTGTTTGTATATATCTGTATATATAAGTACTATTTATGTATACATTCTCAAGACCATTCTATTGTTAGCGCTTTTCGTCGATATTGGAGCAGCGATTGAATGAAGTGCATGTAATTTATATACAGACCTCCCATACAACTCCAATGATTATTATAAAATAGTAAATATACTCGCTTTTATATGCCTGGAGTATATATATATATATATACAGATATATATACGGTACTTGTTGAGGAGTAATTGTTTGTCGTTTGTTTGGTGATGCGGCACTCAATGGCTCTTCAACAATTCACCAACAACTCGATGGAACAATCGAACAGTGGTGCCATAAATATGTATGCCAGCAAATGGATCATTTTATACACACACACAGACTCACAAGCCGTATACATCACCATATATCAATATCAAGTGTATACCATACCATTATATACACAATGTATTGAGTTTTTCAGGAATTCCGGGATTATTGTCGACACTTTGGTATTTTGTTGTGATTTTTGCATATTTCTATTGTGTATTGTGTT
The DNA here is from genome assembly GCA_010015015.2 of Bolitophila cinerea. Classification (NCBI taxonomy): domain Eukaryota; kingdom Metazoa; phylum Arthropoda; class Insecta; order Diptera; family Mycetophilidae; genus Bolitophila; species Bolitophila cinerea. Next base: position 1,932 of record JAAAKO020030192.1, read on the forward strand.
TTTGTGTTTGTGTCAGTAAGTCGAGTGTGGTGGCAAAGGACCTCTTCAGATTGCGCAATGCGCATATTGTTATAATGGCACAAAAATTACTCTTGACTCTTTCATAAATCCACGGAAGGCAAACAGCCACTCATACACCTAATAAATTATCTGTCTGCATTTATCAGAATGGATTTTTTCTGTCTGTGGTAACCATCCTTATTATTTTTTTGTTCTTTATCCCATTTTGAATACATATTCCACATATCAATATGAAATCTATGCAACTGTACACACGCCACACTTAATTTTTCATAGTGGTTGTCCCCTATAAAGGGGTGTTCGTGAGGGAATCATTTATGGTTTATGATTCAATATAATATATAAAGTATCTAATCTAATCAGTGGTTAAACGTTTGTAGCGTGCGCAAAAACCATACCATAGCAACGTCATTTCATTAACATCCAAAACATTCCTTTTCTTTTGCTTTAAAATTTTTATTGTGTAAACTAGACTTAAGATTAAATTTATACCATTTTTCCGTTTTAGTTTTAGTACATATGGACACGTATGGACACGTCACTTTGCTGTCAACAATGACATGTAACAAGTGGTGTCAGAGAAAAGCTCTCTTCTATTTTGAACGTCGAACGAAGCGGACGTGAGGTTAAGTAAAAAACCATAAATCATACTTTCCTCCTAAAAACATAGATAGCCCTGCCACCATCGGGCCCCGCTACGACGATCCTCATTCCTAAAGGAGAGAATTAACGGACCACCTCCGAGACAGTCCCCAGTGCGCGAAAGTGGCGGTAGCTCCCAAGTCAGGGATATTTGTGTTCCACGAAAACGGTCATATTTGTGGGCGCCGCTCCGCCATTTTTAAGAATTCTGCACACGTGCACGCGTTATATACAATCGTTACACGTTTGCATAAAAAGAAGTATTCCCGGGAACTAAAATTAGAGTACCCGGTTTTTCCGGGAATACTTTTAAAAATCCCAGAACCAAATTGCTTCCGGTTTCTAGTTCAGTAAAGGGAACTATTCTCGGTTCCTGTTTATATTCCCGTGATTGCATTCAATATACTAAATATTGTTGGATTATAAAACATTATGTAAATAAAATAATTCAGAAGATTGTTGGCGAAGGATGGAAAAGTTTAAAAAAAATTGTATTGTATTATTATAGGCATCTAGAATTCTCCTTAAATTCAATATTGTCTACCAAATAATTGCAAATGTTACTCAAAAAAATATAATTTTTGGTCACCTAAAAAATCATAAATGAGCTCCTAATTATAAAAAAGTGCACCATTGTGTGATGATGACTTAAGCCAATTTCCTAATCACCGGGACATTAATATTGACACAAACCACGGCGCCTTGACGATATTTCGTAGCACTTTAGATTGAAATCTTTGAAGTACCTCGATATCGGAATTACTCGCTGTTCCCCATAGTTAAATGCCGTATGTCCAAATAGGTTTCATGATCATTTTGTACAATAGAAGTTTATTTTCTAGTGTGACTTTGGAGTTACTGCCAATTAGCCAGTACATTTTCTGAAATCGGAGTCCAAGCTATTTTCTTTTTGTGAAGATCTGTTTTCGCCATGTCAACATTCGATCTAGGTGCATGCCATGGTATTTGGTTTCCTCCGCCTGTGGAAACTGGTTTTTATTTAGCACCACTGGGGGACAAGTTTCTCTTTTCATTGTAAAGTTAACATGAATCGATTTAGATTCGTTCGCTTTGATTCTCCATCTGTTGAACCAATCTTGTATTTGGTTTAGATGTTCTTGCAGATGTAGAGAAGCAATAGTAGGATTGCGGTGTGATGCCATCACGGCAGTATCATCGGCAAAGGTGGCTACTGATGTTTTGTTTGTAGTCGGCAGATCTGCTGTGAACAGTAAGTACAATAGAGGACCAAGCACACTACCTTGTGGAACTCCTGCTTCGATGGTAGATAAATGGGATTGTTCTTCTTGTATTTTGGAAAAAAAAAGTTTCTATTCGTGATATAAGATTTGATGACTTGATAGTATTGTGGAGGCAGGTTCTTTTTAAGTTCTAATTGGGAGGTTAGTCTCTACTTTATTTTCTGGTTTTCATTATAGTTTGAGCAACTTTCCATTGGTTAGGAAAGTATTGCAATCTTAGTATGGCAATAATTATCATCGTTATAAGCTTGACACTGACATCTAGCAGTTCTTTTATTATTTTTCCTGTGATTTAATCAAATCCAGGCGCTTTTTAGGAGTTCTATCACTTTTTATTTACGATTTGATTTAGCTTTTTTTGAAATTGTTTATTGGAAATTCCATCTGGAAAGTGATTCCAGAAATGTATTTATATCGTCCAAAAACATCAGCTTTTTTCATTGCGGTTCCGGCCCATTTGTTATTTGTTTGAATAGGAGGAATATATTTTTGTAATAATTGCTGGACCGCTTGGTCTAAATCATCTGAAATTTTTAGAGGAATATTTAGTGATGTAGATTCTAAATAAATTCTAGTTTGTTAGATTACTGCTCAACGAAGGTGGTTTAGAATTTCTCAAAACGTTGGAGCCTAATGTGATGATTACAAGAGAATGATCAGAGGACAGATCTGGTAACGATTTTGCAGTCATATAGTTTGCAGAAATATTTTTTGTAACAGCAAAATACGAAAAAAAAATTTTAATGTATCTATGTAATTTATTTGCAATATTGATAAATGTGTAATACATTTTCATTTTACCATCTCTGTTGCCATGATTCCATAGATTCTCTCCTCCATGCTGATTGGTATGCTGAATACTCAGGAGCAGACTCTCATAGGTCTCCGTTGGTTGTAGCATCTTTGGCAAGTTCGTCGGCGAAATCGTTCCTTGAGATACCACAGTGCGAAGGAATCCAGAGCAGACAAACGTCTGCGCCTCTTTGACGTAACTCAAGTAGGACTTCATGGTATTCCGTAAGCAGTCGAGTTGCCTTTGAGCATATGCCCTTAGCTTCTATGGCTAGAATGGCTGATGCTATACCAAATGTTCCTGTTTGTCTGCTTGACGCTATGTAACGACATGCTGTGAGTATTGCGGTTTGTTCTGCTACGTATACACGGATGCTTGTTGTCGTAGTTTAAATTTGCTCTGTGCACCAACTTTCTAGATACATTACGCCTCCAGTCTGACCTTTCAATAGAGAGCCATCCGTGTATATAATTTCTGTGTCCGCTTGAAGATATGCAATAGCTTCCGCGATGTGTTGAGGTGCTACAAGAAGCATGATGTCCTTTGGTACCCCATCCATCGAAGATTTCATTTTACACGAAATTTTGGGGAGAAACAGGTTGGTTTTGAATTTAGTTTCGTAGCAGGGAAATCTTAGAAATTTTGGGATTTCAAGTTCCATTATGTACGATATGTCTGTAATGCTACTGGCCCCTTCGGAATAAACGTAATTCACGTCTGGACACTAATTCGTAGCATGTGACATGGGCCCGTCAGGTTTTTTTTTGTGAAAAACTGAGCTGCGATTTGTCTGAACCGGAGGTCTAGAGGTGGGATTCCGCAAAGTACTTCCAGAGTGGCCGTATGCGTGGTTTGGATGAGACCAAGGCATATTCTTAGCGCTATCCACTGGATTCGCTGTAATCGAAGCATTCTCGTTTTGCTGAGGTCAATGATGGCGACGGCACCGTACTCGAGGATAGAGCGAACTGTTGCCTTAAAGATAATCAACATATCTGAAGGATGGGAACCCCTCGAGTGCTGCTTATAGACCTTAAAAAGTTGATCCTCTTCGTGCACTTTGCACTTTGAATTTTGCATTAAAGGTTACACCAAGGTACTTAAAATGTAGCGAATTCTTAAGCGGCTGACCGTGGATGTGTAGGTGGAAAGCTGGTATTTTATATTTTCGGGTGAACACTACAACATTTTGATTTCGTATTTGAAATGTCTAGTCCGATGTCGTTGTACCATTTAGCCATTTTTTGCTGGTAGAAGTGGCTTGTGTATAAATTGTATAGAAAAGGGAAGAGGACAGACCCTTGCGCGAGACCCTTGTAGCTGTGTCTCGTTACCAAATGTTGTTGACATGAAACTGCATTACGTTTTTCGCTCGAATTCCGAGTTCAGTGAGCCTGTCGCAGAGAATGCATGCCTATATCCACATTGTCATACGCAGCAAAAATGTCCATGAATGCTCATTGCTTTTTGACTACGTTGCTTGAAGGTCTACTGACAGGATTGCTAAGCAGTTTTGAGAGCTTTTTTATTTTCTAAAACCAAGTTGCATAAGTGAAAGAACTTGGTGTTTTTCTGCCCAGAAATCGAGTCTCACATGTAACAGCTTTTCGAAAGTTTTACTCAGGTATCACAAAAGGCATATTGGTCTGTGCGACGAAGCAATTTCAATTTCTGGTGGCAACGACAGAAAAATCACTGATCTGGGCAGTCCACATTTTTAAACACCTTGTTGTACAGTTCAAGAGGGATAACAATGAAATGTGTCAAAAAATCAAAATAGTACCTATAAAAAAATTCCATAAAAAAGTAATTATAAAACCAAAATAAATTAAAAATGTGCCTAAATACATAAAAATAATGCATGCACAAATGGTACCAATATATATTTATTTTTGATATACTATAATTTTGCGGTAGTTTTTTATTTTGGCGACAATATTTGTTATGGGTACAATATTATCATGGCAAATATATATTTTCTTAATAATGATTTTTTTTTTTATTAACAAATATTTATTTATATAACAAAAATTTGTATAGTTTGTGCAAAATATATATATTTTTTTAAAAGGCTCTTTTATTTTAACCCTAAAGTGGAATACAAAATAAAACAAAATTATGGTTATAATTAGAAATATTCAATCACGACAACCCTAACTTAAAATCTAACAAAAAAATTGTTTTGATTTTATCTTTTTAGGTACAGATATATATGATAAGTATATAACCATATATCTGTGTGTAACATTTCATAAGAAATGGATCAGAATTTTGATTTTAGTGGCGGCATTAAATAGACATGATCAGTATACAACAATATTTACATGTGCTGAAAAAACAGAGATTATGGAAGATTTTTCGAAGGTCTATTTTGTTTGTCACCCATTTAAACAGGAATCCAGTAAAATCCAAAATACCTTGTTGTTAGGGAAGCAATTTACTTTTTGTTGGTCAGACTTTATAGAATAGAGAAAAACTGTAGCTCAAGTATGTACGAAAATGTTTTTACAAATGTGATATGATTTTTTTTTCACTGGCGTAAGAAAAATGAATTGCGCTACAGGTATTTTTAACTTTCGCGTTGTTGTGCTATAATCGGGTTCATCAATTTGACAAAAGATTAAATTTCAATAAAAATCCTTAGAAAATAAAGCCTATAAATTGAAAAAGTTAGAATTTGACGACAATACCGGTTAGATTTTTTAAGATTTTTGGAATAAATATTGAAAACATTAATATCACGTTATTACCAAAAATTGTGTAGTCCAAAAAAGGATTTAGTAACTTTTAATCCGTATAATTCAATTCAATGTCTTTGACCAAAAAAGCTAACCAATTAAGTTATGACAAGGAAGTGTTATATTAATTTAGTTGAAATATTGCATCCGATGAGCATTCACAAAATCATATACCTGTAAAATGTCAACAACCCGGCACGTGAACAAGCGATCCACCATCTCGCTTCGCTCGAATTTCAGCATCGCCTGGCTATAAATTTCGTGAGAACTGTCACATTTATATCGCACACATCGCAAACATCGCAAAATTTGACAAAAAACCGAAGATTTCGCTTTCTTTTGCATTTTTAATTAATAGGTCATGTGAGTTTTGTGAAAGATACACTGTGTGCATCAAACGACATGTATACAATTCGACACACAGGGTTACCTAACGATGTGCACAAATGTAAGCTCGCATCGTAAAATGCAAAATCACCTTTTATTGAGTGCGGAATTATAATATATACATAAACACAGGTATATATACATTTAATAGCAAAAAACATCTAGAGATAAGATGTAAGATTCAAGCCGCGCCCTGGCAGATGTGAAATATGAATGTGACTTTCGATTGATTATACAGCAAGCGCTTCCTAGCGCTTTTTACAAAGATTCGAAATTGGTGATTATGAGAGCGTTTTTTGGGTGTTTGTGTAACATTTCATCAGTTTCGTATAAATGCATTAACAGTGGACACTGGACACCAGTTCAACGATCGTCTTTCATACGTACAGTAGTATCGCATCAATAATCCAACATGAGAGCTTTTGTGGTGGTATTGTCTTGTTTTGTCGCGCTTGCCGTTGCCCGACCAGAGGCTGGATACTCTTACAGCGCTCCAACTCCGTCAGTGTACGTTCAACAGCATTCCAGTGGAGCTACTTTTAACGATGGCACAAGGTACAGCGGTGCTACCAGCTACCAGTCCATTCGATCAGACTTCCAGCAGCCTGCTGTTGCAGTGAGATACACGGCCACGCCTATTGCTGCCGTTGACTCCGGATTCGGAAGCTCTGCTGGTGAACAGCTCCCCTATATCGCACCTGCCGTCGATTTTAACACTGGAAGCGGTTTCGGATCATCGGGAAATGGTGGACTCGTCTCAACAGGTCACTCTAATTTCGGAGCATCTGCCAATACTGGTTTCGAGTCATCGGGTAATGCTGGATTTGCACCAGCAGGCAACACCGGTTTCGCTCCTTCTGGTAACACTGGTTTCGCTCCATCTGGTAACACTGGTTTCGCCCCAACTGGTAACACTGGTTTTGCATCATCCGGAAACACTGGATTCGTCTCAACAGGCAACTCTAATTTTGGAGCATCTGCCAATACTGGTTTCGAGTCATCGGGTAACGCTGGTTTCGCTCCAGCCGGCAACACTGGCTTTGCCCCATCATCTGATTTCGAATCATCAAACACTGGTTTCACCCCATCCGGAAACACAGGTTTCGCCCAATCCGGAAACACTCGTTTCGCTCAATCCTCAAACACTGGTTTCGCCCAATCCGGAAACACCGGTTTCGGCCAGTCCGGAAACACCGGTTTCGCCCAATCCGGAAACTCTGGTTTCGGCCAATCATCTAGCAACGCTGCTTTTGCTGATGCCGGTGCCGTAGCCCCCACCGTCACAACAACCATCCACAAACACGTTTACGTGCACGTGCCCGAAGAGGAGTCCAGTGCCGTTCACCAGACCAGCCACGTTAGCGCCCCAGTGGTCCACAACCAGAAGCACTACAAGATCATCTTCATCAAGGCCCCATCCGCTCAATCGTACAGCCGTACTCAGCTCGCCGCTGCTTCTCAGTCGCGCACTGAAGAGAAGACCATTGTCTACGTGCTGTCCAAGAAGCAACCGGAACTGTCCGAAGTCGTCCAGAATGCTTTGTCTGCTTCTACGGTGACAAGCAAGCCCGAGGTGTTCTTCATCAAGTACAAGAACCAACATGGAGCCGTCGGAGGTGCCGGTGGAGCTGGTGGTGCTGGTGGAGCTGGTGGTGTTGGTGGTGCCGGTGGAGCTGGTGGTGCTGGAGGTTTTGGTGGTGCTCAGTCCGATGGACAGTCGTTTACATCCGGTGCAGGTTCTAATGGATTTGGCATTGGTGCCACCGGTACCGTCGGTGGTGATTACAGCGTTCAGTCGGAACAGTCTGGACACTCCGTTCAGACCGGCGGTGGACACGTTGGTGTACCTGCTCCAGTTTATGGACCCGCTCACTAAAGGAAGAGACTGAAGCATTTTTTAGATTAGGTTACATATTTTTTGTAAATTAGTCATTATTTATAAATAAAGATTACAAAATATAAATATAAATAAAAACAAAAAAAAATAATAATTTATCTTTTTTTTGTCATCTTTTTGGAGAAGATTTATAGTATAGAAATTATTTTTTAAGGTCAACAATTATTATTACCGCATATAAAACTGTTGACCATTTGCATTTTGAGGTATACATAAATTAGGGCACATAAGAAATCGCTCTATAAAAAAAGGTGCTCCTAAGATAAATTAATGTGTACCTTAAAATAACAGTACTGACCGAGAAAATGACTATATCATGATAAGCACATTTTTGAAATTTTAGGTGAACATTTTTATTTTTTTGTGGTAGATTTTCAATTATTGGACAATATTGAATTATAAGGTGAACGCTTGATTAGATGCCATAAATTAATGCGGTTTGAGATGTGAGATTAACTAATCGAAGGATTGGAGAATTACTAGAAAATTCAGCAGGAGGAGTAAGTAAAGAAATATTACTTGTTTTATTTTAAAACAATCCGTTAGTGTGGAATATATGAGGGAATAGAATTTAGATCGCTAGGATAATATAATTGGACCACATCAGCATATAGTTTTTTTTTTGTGGAAGTAGAAAGTATAGTAGGCATATTTTTTATAAAATGGGGGAAGAGTAATGGACTAAGAACAAAAATGTTCGGGACCATCAGTAGATAAATAAATGACGTCAGAACAGTAACCAGCGACATCTACACATTGACAGCGGGCTTCATGATAACTGGATATAAGCAGCAGATGTATTTCAGACACCAAAAAGGTTTATTAGCGTGCTGCATAAGAGTAATTAGGAGACATATTGCTTAAAACACAATGGTTATATTTTCTAATCCTACTGATGTTAGGCACACTTTAGAGAAGGCAACAATATTCTCTGGGAGTGTGAATAATGTAAAATTAAAGAATATGTACATCTCGATAGACTATTGAATATCTGAGAAATATAATTAGTTGCAGCTGTATATATTTTTACACATGCATTTTACAAAACAACAAATGCATTTTACAAGAAAATTGAAATATTAATAAAAAGTAATATAACAGGGAATGGAAAGTAATTGACGCTCAGGCAATATGGCCGCTTTTTCAATGGCGTTCAAACGACTAACTATATTTATATTTATATATTTTAATAACTAGTAATTTTTACAGGGCACAACTTCTTAAAAATATAAAACATTGGTATTAGATTTAGTTTTTATTTGAGATTGATACTAAATATGTATTTTCAAATGTTCATTTTTTATAGATTGACAGAAGATTGAAGATTTGCATCTTTATTTATACTTTTTCGGTGACAGACAAAATCTCCCAAAATCTCTTTTCTCTCTTCTTCACTTTGTGTTTTTGATAAAAAAGAAGAAAATGAAAATGTTATAATATTCTAACAATATTTGCGAATACGCTCAATATTTGCTAATTCTCAAAATGTTTAGAATTATGCATTATAATTCGCGAATATAAAAAATAATAATAATACGATATTATTACTTGCACATACCAAGAATATGAAATATATTTCAATAATATTGAAAATATTTTAAATGTATACAATCAATATAACAATATTAATTATTTTATAAAATTATCAAGAATACTAATAATGTATTTGAGAATATTGAAATTATAGAAAAAAAAATACAATCAAAAATATTCATAATTTTATATAATATGGTGAATATATTCGAGAATATTGAAAATGTATTCTTTAATCTTAGAAATATATAAAATATTTGAAATATTCATAGTTTTATATAATGTGATTTTCCATTTGAGAATCCTTGTCGCCTGTAACTCGACATCTCCATAAAATCCATATTGGATAGAGTTTGAAAAAATGATGCCAAAATTATCATCAGTTCCGGAAGATTTTTTGCAAATGGTCATTTTTTCTTTGTGCCTAATGCAATTATTAATAATTGATGGCATTTTTTAACATTTTTATTAAATATTTTTATAATGTTTAAATAAATCATTTTGACAGCGATTATTGAAGAATTTATTACCGCTGTCAATATGCAAAAAATGGTCATTTTGCCAAATTGCAATTCTGCCAAGCTTTTGGCCTAAAACAAGCAAAAAACCAAATCATGTGAATATATTGGCATTTTGGCCAAATAAATTGGGAGAATGGAATGTAGAAAAAAATATAATTTATAAAAATATATAATAATAAATATATATACATAGAATTAATTTGGTAAAATGGCCAAAAAACAGTGGCAAAATGTCGATTTGTCTGTAACTCGACATCTCCATAAAATCCAGATTGGATAGAGTTTTTAAAGAATGATGCCAATAATCAACAGTTCCCGAAAGTTTTTTTTGCAAATGGTCATTTTTCCTATTATTATTATTTGCTGGCATTTTATGGAATTTTGATTTATTCAAATGAATCATTTTGACAGCGATTATTAAAGAATACAATATAAATTGCAGTTTTTTGTTAAATTGGTAAAATGGCCTAAAACAATGGCAAAATGTCCATTTGCAAAATATTTAGGTAAAACATAATTTAAGTGATTACAAAAGTCGATCACTTTCTCATTCTCTTAATATTTAATATACTTTTTTAAACTATTATTTTCTTTAAAAAATAATATCACGCTTTTTACGATAATATTTTATCTTGCTACTATTTAACTACTATTTTATTATTGTTAAAAAATATATGATTAGGGTAATTTTCGTCCCTAAAATAATGGCTCTCTTAAATATCAATACACAATATAATAAATGCAACTACAATGCACCGCTGTCACCACTGCTACGAACTATAATTATTATCTAATGGCAGAGCTGCTCATTTCAGAATTTCAACACTTTTGTGTGGTCATGGCTAAACAAAAGTCCTGAAACAAAGCCTCGCGTTATTCCCCACCCTTCCGCACTCCAAAAGCTCTGCTTGGATAAATGCCCAGGAAACTTAGTCTGCGCTGAACACTTCCTAATTCAAATAAACTTACATAATATTATACATCCTTGAAAATTTAATTATTATGTTCACATAAATACGGACAAAGTTTTATTAACTCGGTTATTCTGTTTTCTCTCTTCTCTCTATATGCTTTCTCTACGTATATTATGCTAACTGTTTGCGTTCGTGTGTGTGTGTGTTTCTATGTATGTTTATATGTATGTGTATGTTTACGTAACACACCACATATACACACACACTATATCGCTTACTCACGTTGACAAAATGTAGTTTGAGCAATTAGCTTTCACTTGGATGGAACGACAGAAGCTCGGAGGCAGCTACTCATCACATCGGGCACAGAGTGAGAAGCACGTAGTGGTGTGCTCGACAACGCTGCACGCAGACACCATTATGGACTTTCTTAATGAGTTCTATGCACATCCTCTGCTGCAAGACTATTATGTCGTTCTGCTGAGTCCCATGGAACTGGATACCACCATGCGAATGATCCTTCAGGTGCCAATTTGGGCGCAACGAGTCATCTACATTCAGGTATGTTTCTGTAATTCACTGATAACCATATATTGTATAGTCTATTATATATTATAAAATTTTATTTTATTTTCTCATTATTACTCATTGTATAATTAATATTCTTGATTTTCACGTCAATCGATAAAATATAAATTAAACGGTGTTCCCGGAAATGTGTGACACCATTCTATATATATATATATACAGCAAAACACATAACACTGTGATAAAATCATCTTATTGACAATCCCAAATAAACATCGGTGTTCATGGTCACAATTCACACAATAGACACATTCCACCCAGATGCCCAGCAAGCACACATAATCGCTCAAATAAATACCGACGATTTTATCTGCAAGTAATTCAAGGGATGTATATAAATATATAATATAAAATATATATACAAAAGGAGACCACATATTATGTTAGCATTTGGAAAGTAGCACAAGCACACACTGGAGCTTTGGGGGAGAACACTGTGGGACCATGTTTTTTTATTGTTCGATCGTATCTATTTACTATATATACAATTTGTTATGTATTATGTTCAGGTGTTATTTGTTATTTCAAGATTGGAATTGGACATAATGGTCTCTCCGCGGGCTACCCTTCAAATGTGCGGTGATGATATTCTCGAAATTAAGTGTTCACCAAAAGTGAAACAATAGCAGAATTTATTTTAAATTGGGTTGTATAGTTTGTATCTGAATTTCTTTTTGGGAACAAAATTAGGTTCAAAATAAACTGTGTGCTGTATACGAAATTGAAATATATAGTAGTACAGGTTGGACGCCCATCATTTCCTCGCTTTTCAATTCAGCTCTATAAATTTGCGTTTTCTTAATTCCTTGAATTATAATTGACTGCTATTCCCGCCATTTGCTGTGAGCAAACTAATTGGCACGATACCACTTTGATCGCCTTCATTTGATAATATAACCTTTTTTATAATTTTAAAATTTATAATAATTTTGGAAAATAGGAGTTCATAATTAAAAGAATTTTTCTAATTGTTGAAAATCTCCGAAAATCTTCCTTAGAAAAAAATATATGTATTTATTTTTATTTAATTCATTCCTTAGAATTCCTTCAAACCAATTTTTTTTCTATGGTTGTCAAACGACGCTGAAACCTCATTCGTGCTCCAGGGCACTTTTCCTTCAATATTGGTTTATCACCGCTCCTAAACTGGAGATTTGCCCAAATTTGTAGGTTTTTTGGAATTTTTTTTAAATAGTTTTGTTTATACTACTGTACTATTCAATTTTCTTTAATTCGGGATCAAATTTGCGTATCACTTGACCGGGATCATTAAGCATCATTTTTAGCATTTTGTTCTATTAGATTTTAGTTAGGTGATTTTTTATAATTTACCTAGGAGGCCCTGGAAAAATCCAACTTTGGGTTGAAAAAAAGTTTATACATTTATTTCGTTTTATTTAATTTGTTCATAATTTACAATAGAATGGCTCATTCGGCCGGATGATATTTGGCCTAATGACTAATTGGGGATTGTATGCATTTTGAGGAACGGAAAAAAGTGGTACGGGTTTTTGTGGTACGTTTTTTTTGTGGCACGGAAATTTAAGGTATGAAAATTTGCGATACAAAAAAAGGTCGAAACGTCTCTTTAGAGATAATGAAAGCTTGAAATGTGGGCCAGATGTTGTGGGCAGCAAAAACCACAGCCACCACGTTGCAGCCAAGGTAGGCACCTCAACATGAAGGGGTACAAGGCCTTGTGATCAGCCTTGCACGCTTACCTCTTTCCCGTGGTAACCGTATGTCGCAAGTGTTGGCTCTACGGAGTGTTGCTAAGCACTTAAGTGTGACCCTGGAATAGCAACAGCCGTTCGTTGCTTTCTGCCAGACACCTGTCTGGAATCGCCGTAGCTTTTGCCTATTCAGTGAACACTCCTTACGTATACAAAAACAAGCAAAACAACACCTATATACTTATATAATAATTGTTTGTATGTATTTTGTGGTACGGATATTTGAGGTACAAATAAAAGTGGTACGGTTTTAACTTTGTTGGTTATTAAAAAGGACAGGTTTTTGCTAATCTTTCACTTGTTTTTTGATACTGATTGTTTTTGGTTTATTTTATTTTAAAAACGGTCCCTTTTAAAAGAAAGTGGCAAAAAATAGTATAACTATTATTTTCGTACCTCAAAAAATCGTACCACTTTTTTCCGTGCCTTTAAGCGAAAAGGATTTTTTATAAATGTCCTGCAATTTGATTATCTTAATTATAACTATTTTTTGTACCATAATTATCGTGTATCGCAAATATGCTGTGTCTCGTTTATCTTTTCTTTTTTGTGCAAAATTTCGAACTGTACCTGTAATAACTGAACCTCTAATAGTTGCGTACCACTTTAACCCGTACGTCAAAATTTGAATTCTCCTTTTTTCGTCCCTCAAAAAATTTCTTGCAATTAGAATGAATTATTTTATATGTATTATTTTCTACCACCATTATCGTGTACCGTAAATATTCTGTATGTTGTCTGCCAATTATTACCAATTATTTTGAATTTAAATACACAATCACTTCCGTATTACTTTGTCCACGTCGGTATTAAATTGAATGCCCGTATCACTTTTAATCTCCGTACTACATTAAAAAAAGAATTAACTTAAATCAAATAAAATCGATGACAAGAAAGACCGCACAACTTTTATTTCCGTACGTCGAAATAACCGTACCTTAAAAAAAACCGTACCCCAAAAAACTGTACCACAAAATTCCAAAAAAAATTAATCACTTTTTTCGTGTTCCACAAAAATCGCGTACCGCAAATTTCCGAAAGGTGCGTACCACTTTTTTCCGTACCTCAAAATTCGTATTCCCCTAATTGGGCCTGATGACATTTTGCCTATTGAAATTCGGCCTAATGACTAATTGGGCCTGACCACATTTTGCCTGTTGACATTCGGTCTAACGGCTTATTCGGTTTGATGACAATCGGCCAAATGACATAAGGCCTAACGGCTCATTCGACCGGATGCTCATTTGGCCTGATGACATTAGGCATCATAACGGCTTATGCAATCTGATGGCTCATTCGGCATAATTACATTCCGCCTGATGGCTCATTTGGCGTAATGACATTCGTCCGGATGACATTCGGACTACCGGCTCTTTCGGTTTAATGACATTCGGCCAGATAACATTCGGTCTAACGGGTCATGCAATCTGATGGTTCATTCGGTTCATTCGAGGAACATTCAAATAAATGATTTAAATTCTTAAAAATCTAAATCATATTAAACATTTTTAAAGGTAACCCTTGTGAATAGCGAATAGATTGTAAAAAAAAGTATACATTATCTTTAGGGAGGAATGCAAAAATAGGAAGGAAAGGGTTAAATGTGAAAAAAGTGGTACCAGTATTTACCGAGGGAATGTATACAAGACTGCAAACTATTAAGATTTTCTTAGAAAAAGGTTAAGTTCGAAATCCAGTTTTTAAAATCTCGTATTGAAATATGAACCAAAAAATATAAAAAAATAATTATAAGCGGAAAATTGAACAAAAAATATTTAAAAATTATAATAAATAAATAAAAAAGCGAGAATTAGAAATACGGGATTTATAGATTACATTTATTATGGAATGTACTTGTCTAAGATAAAGAATAAAAAAGGGGGTATTTATAAATTCCGGATTTTTAAAAAATACGGATTTCTGATTATAGGGAAATTTTATATATGAGATTAATAGCCGATCCCCTTAGAAAATATGTTTTTGCTTGTTTGTTGCTCTCTTATAATTTTGACGGTCACAAGCTCTGGCGGTACAATTACGGATTCTTATTCTTTCAGAGGTCAGCTGAATTATTATAAATCCTATTAGACATTAGTCTTTCTGGAGTTCTCGTGCTGAACCTGAACATTTTGTACTCAAACATACTCTTGGTAATCCGATCGTTCCGGTCTTTCTTAACCCCTTTTCAATAGTAGGATATTTTTGGCCATTTCATTTGATAGCAACAACACATCACCTCCACCAAAAACAACACCTACAATACCGTGTTTACTGATAAATATACGGCGGTAATGGTCTCGTAGGCATAGGGAAAAGGGCATCGCTCACAGTATAGTATTCGCTATTTCATTTTTCGCTTCCTAATGGGTTTTATTTTCCTAAAGCCTTAGTAAATAAAATATATTTTATGCAAAAGGTGATCTCACAAATTTTGTTCTTCTGATGGTGTGTAGAAACGGCTATTGACAAAGGTATAATGTCAAGTGTCTCCTTTGTCATTATTTCTGTATAGTGTTGCCAGCAGGAGATTCTTTGACCGGACACTCCAGGCCAGAGATTAAATCTGCGACCTCCGGGCTGTGCTAGAAAAGCTTAGGGCCAAAACAGTATTATTGCTAAATCAAAAATATCAACATTATTTTTATGGACGTTATAAAACGTTATAAAATGTCCGCGGGGTGAGTGTCCAAAAAAATCAAATTCGTTTGTACGAACTTCGTAAAAAATGTGCGAAATTTGGCCGTTTTCCATTGTATGAAATAATACAATTACGAAATGTGTCAGTGTTGGCGGGATCAGCGACCGTGGGGTCAAATACAAAAAAAAAGTGTGAATGTCGACAGGGAGAAATTCCAATAAATCAAACTCTTAAAATTATGTTTCCATTTCGGATTTTCTCTTGATTAAAAGTCAAAGTAGATCGCAAGTCAGGTCAGTGGTCATGTACTAGCCCAAGTAACCCAAATATAGTAGTTCTAATTTAATCATGTTGCCCACCTTGAAATGTCATTACATTTAAAACAATAACACGGGTCTACAAAATAATTATGATTACGATAATGTTATAATTGTTTAAATGAATTAGGAAATTCAAAGTTACGCATTATTTGGCCAGTCGAATGATTTACGATTGCTACACGCACTTTTTTAACGGATCCCGGATGAACTTCACTTACAAGGCCTAAAAGCCACTGCGCTGAAAGCAGCCGCTCATCTGTTATAAGAACCAGGTCTCCAATTTTTACGTTGGGCGGGTTTTTTCCATTTTAGAAGAAATTGAAGTGATGTTATGTACTTCTTCTGCACTCTTGTCCATACTGTGATGCGTTGAATGAGTTGCCACCTGCGAGTCGGTTTATAGACAATTATGTGAGATCCAGTGCCCTGAATTGTATTTAGAACTTCTCCAATTATAAAATATTCAGGTTTTAGCGCATGAAAAGTCGTCTGAGATAGCGATCATGGCTCATTAATGGCTCG
Organism: Bolitophila cinerea; assembly: GCA_010015015.2. Taxonomy (NCBI): domain Eukaryota; kingdom Metazoa; phylum Arthropoda; class Insecta; order Diptera; family Mycetophilidae; genus Bolitophila; species Bolitophila cinerea. The sequence goes on from JAAAKO020030192.1 coordinate 18,441, forward strand.
AATTTGTGCAAGCTTTTTCTTGACACAAAATCGTTGACATCCTTTCAAATTTACAAGGATTGGTCTTATGAATGTGTTGTTTTACGGACTTTACAGCTGATTCTCAGAGCCCACCAAGTTCGAAGACTCTGGCAAAATAAAGTGCCAATTAGTACCTTCTTCAAGCAGTGTAATAGACAAATCATACTTCCAGACTTCTTTGATCAAATATTTCCAGAGTTCTCGTAGCTATTATTCCATGTACGGTAAGTTAGGGAATTTAGGACAAGAACAGCATCTGTCCAGAGAACGTATTTTGTGTCCTCATATCCAAACGTGCTTTTCACGAAACTCAGCAGCTTGGTTCATAGCACGCTTTTCCAAGCCTAAGGATTGCGTTTGTAACCATTACGGGCTAGATTATAGTTTTTGAGGCCACCAATCGCACAACAATAGAACCTTCAAAGCAATTTGAACGAGTGTACAAAAACTGCATTTGTTTAGGAGGAGACTCACAAAATCCTAAATTGCCTGAGCTAGGGATTCAGAGTAAATCAAGCGTATTTACAGCTTCTGATGATGGGTCAATATCTAAAGGTGAGCGACATTCTCGGAAATCATCTGGAAACATGCTCAAAGATTTGCTGACAATTGGAGGACCATTTTCTGACCTTTAACCCGCATGTCCATAAGAAAAAAAACAATACACACAAATCCGCCAAGATCAGCAGTTATTGTAGCTAAAAGAAGTAGTGATTGGTCATTGCACCATCAGTGTATCAAAGGAATGCTTCTTCCACTCCAGCGGTCATTTTTTGTATGCGCAGTCCTGCCACTAATATTTACCGGTCAGGATGGAACTTGAGTCATGTCTGACGCCAAAATATATATTATAAAAGCTATTTTACGATAAGGCTATCTGACAATTTTCTGGTATGGGATTTGGTCAGATTTGTCTGTAGAACAAATAATAATAAGATTGTTAAAAGTACCACCAGTACTCGTGGCAGAGGAATGACCGCTATAATGCCAATAATCGTGGATATTTTAAGGAGAAGTTTTGTGGTGTTTCATTTTGTGAAACATGGCAGTCAACGTGCTCGAGTCAAATGTCTAATCATATGCTGCCAATGTAAAGGTGCTTTTGCACAAATACAGCGAACGAAGAAGACTAACAAACAGGATACGACGCTTAAGCAGATTTTGTAAGAGGACTTTATTCACAAAGGGGAGGGGCAAGAAGAATAAACATTAAAATATATATATTTTTTAAATATGTTTAGTTCATCAGTGAAGAGCGATTTATCTAATGCCATTTTGAAATAGGATACAAATAAATACAGAAAAACGTACAAAAATTTCCATGTGAAATTTTTTAATATAATTACAATTTTAAGAAAATTATCAAATCGATAATATTCCTAATATTCCTATTCCTCCCGCTACCTCCTTTATAAATTAAACTCATAATAACACTTTTTTTTGTAGGGCTCATGCCTCAAAGACGGCGATCTGGCACGTGCACGCATGAACGAGGCCGAGGCTTGCTTCATTTTGGCTGCCCGCAATTACGCCGACAAAACGGCCGCCGACGAACACACGATATTGCGCTCGTGGGCGGTCAAAGACTTTGCTCCAAATGTGCCACAATACGTTCAGATCTTTCGGTATACAAATTTCCATTAAAATTGCCATTTCAATTGCCTTAATTAATTATAATTATCCTATTCATACCAGGCCGGAACACAAGCTGCACGTGAAATTTGCCGAGCACGTTGTGTGCGAGGATGAGTTCAAGTACGCGCTCCTGGCGAACAATTGTACATGCCCAGGAGCGAGTACGCTCGTCACACTGATTCTGCATACGTCGAGGGGACAGTAAGTGTTTCTCGATGTGCCGACTACAGAGAGAGCGAGTGGTTGTCACACGCACACTCATACACACTATTATTTTTCATATTATAATTTGAATGCATTTTCTATATATATACAGAGAGGGCCAGCAGTCACCCGAAGAGTGGCATCGCTTGTATGGAAAATGCAGTGGAAATGAGATCTACCATATCGTTTTGGGTGATAGCAGATTCTTCGGCGAATATGAGGGAAAAAGTTTCACCTACGCTAGTTTTCATTCGCATAGAAAGTAAGTAGATTTATATATACAATAAATGCATTTTCATTACCAGCAGTGGCGTCGCCCTGGTAACACAATTTCATAAAACAAAAATTATAATATATCTATGCATGCAGGGTGTTACTTAAACAGATAGTGACACCCTTAAAATTTTTTAGGTATTATTTTAGTAAAAAAAATCATCTCTATCTTTCAAAAAACAATAGTTTGAGTTTGAAATATGTTGGTTATATAAGTACCATCCCGTTCATGATCGTCTGGAATCCACATGTTCTGCCCCCTTCAGCATCAACGTAACCATTGACTGGTTCATCAGAGAACAAATACTAGATGCGATATTCGTTGCACGCAAGCTTCCGATTGACCATTTTTTGACCTCAAATGACCACCACAAACTTTGATTTACCACCATTGGTTCAAAAATTAATCCAAAAATAAATTCGGGGGCCAACTTTATGTTTTCACCCCCCAGATAGGCAAACCTGTTTTTTGGGGCATTCGATTGACCATTTTTTGACCACAAATGACCATCAACAACTTTGATTGACCACCGTCGGATAGAAAGAGTATAAAGAAATAAGATTTAGGGGGAAAAGTTCACATTTGCTCCCCAAATCGTTTTTTTTTTGGGTCATTCGATTGACCATTTCTTGACCACAAATGAACATTAACAACTTTTATTGGCCACATTCGGTTAAAAAATATTAAATAAATCAGATTTGCAGGGCCAATTTTACGTTTGCCTCCCAAAACGAAAAAGGTTTTTTTGCGGCATTCGATTGACCAATTTTTGACCTCACTGATCATCAACAACTTTAATTGACCACTTATGGTTCAAAAGTTTTTCCGAAAGAAGGGTAAAAAGGTTAATTTCACGTTTGCACCCCCAAATTACAAAATAAAAAAAATTACGGCATTCGATTAAATATTTTTTGACTTTAAATGGTCATCAACAACTTTGATTGACCACCCTCGGTCAAAATATATTCCGAAATAAAGGTAAAGGGGTTAATTTCACGTTTGCATTCCCAATTACCAAAAAAAAAAAAAAAACCGCATTCGATTAACCATTTAAAAGAGATTCTTAGTCAGCTTCCATTCGAGACTTTCACGAACGGTGATGGATTTGGCCAGAAAATGAGTAAATCGTCCACATAAATGGCGACTATCGGTTCCATGGATGCGGTGTAGTACACACATGGGTCCAACTTTGATTTATTTAGATTGAATGATTGCAAGGCTGCATCCAGGCATTGGTTCCATTGCCTGCCGCTTTGTTTGAGAGCGTACATTCTATTCTTCAACCCTCAGGTTGTTCTGTGCAAATCTCCTCATTGCAAATATGCGGTTACGGCATCAAATTGGTCAATGTTCATCATTTGCTGGGCGGAACAGTCGGATCGACCTGTAGCGTACAAGAGGCGAGTACGTTGAAGTGTAATCATCACCGACAGCCCCTTTTAACCGCACCAAGCGTCCATGTAGACCCATTTTGTCAATATGGACTTCCGCACGCTGGCAACTCGACAAGATCTTACGTCTTTTTTATGATGATAGCTCATCTTCCATCTCACGATTGAAATCGCCTGCATCGACTGCCACTGATTCATTGGATCGCTTGGATAGCGATCGCATGCTAAGTAGGCTGATACTTCAAAGCTCGGTTTTACTGCGTTCTCCAGGGTTCCTGGAGTGGCATTGGTGGCCACTGGCACATACTCCGGATCAATTTCTTCATCCTAAGTTTAACTTCGAGTTCTCCATCAATGGAACAATGGACCCTCATCTGATTCGCCCTGTCGACTACAGCGTTGCCCTTGGCGCAGCTCATGCATCCACTCAGTGCCTCTTTCGTCCTGTTTAAATTGACGCCATCGCCAGCTGACTTCACTTTGCTCATCCCACTATAGCCTAGATCAGCGGTTCTTGAAAAACAAATCTCCTTTTCTATTTTTGTCGATTTTATTTTCTTTTAACAAAAAATATATGATATTTAACCCAGTGCGACCCTGGCAGCCCAATTCAAAATTTTCTCGGCCCACAAGTAGGTCTTTGACTGCATTTCGGGTACCACTGGCTCAGATATCCCAATTTTCGATGCCAATTATTGGTTGGATCGGCTGCTTCAAAGCTTGTCCTCTTCGTCGGAACCAACCTCAGTAAAGGAGACGGTTACGTTCTCCTCATTCACTTTTTGTACTCATGGCCGTAAGGCTCACGATAAATGGCTACTTTTCATAACCAAGCTTTCCCAACATAAGAAACGCAACCAATCGATCGTCCAGCTTGATGGAAATGGTTCCGGGTAGCTTCATCAGAGCCGTCACTTCACGTTTTGGCAAATGATGTTCGAAACATCTTCCTTACGTCGACCAACTTCATTGCATCATCGAAATGATTCGCTATCATAGGATTGACAGCCATCACCAACCAGCTCATGCCTCTTTCAATTCTGCTTCGTCTGTTTCTGCCTGTTTCTGTCTGTTTCTGTCTGTTTCTGTCCGCTTCGACGATGCATTTGTCCACAACAGTCCAGAGGGTGGCTTCTGCATCAGTAGTAGGCTCAAATTTTAGTATAAATTTCATCATATGAGGAGTGTCACCCAAAAAAACAATTCAGACACTAATTCGGGAGAAACACGATTTACCGCCCCGGCTGACTACAACCCTAGCAACTCCACTGCCTACGAGTACTTAGAAAGAGGTAGCCGCCCCTAAACACCCCCACGCCAGATTCAGCAACACGCGCCACCCGTTAAAGTACATTGCGAGGACGACACGTCGACGACAAATAAACCCTTGAAATAATGCTCTCTCTATCCCTAAAATATGTAACATGACGTTCGCAAGAAATACACCGGAAATTGGTTTTAAAACTGAAGCATTATTCATGCGTAGAAATTGGGCGGAAAAGCCTTAAACTTAGCACGAGTACGACTTTTTGTCATAAGAAGATAGACATTTCAATCATATTCACATCGTCTAAGCCGTTCTCGCGCCGTATACACCTTTTCACGCAACAAAAAGAGGAGGATTTGCATATATAGATACAGTTAACTATATTTTCCAGTTTTCCTCCATTCATTTCAATTGCAAGCCCAACATTTCCGTTCGCATTTTCATATTTATAAACTTTTTTACGTATACACAAATAAACTATATATATAAATGTCTTAAACATAACCGCATTTCATGTGTGCTCCATAGATACGGTGTGGCTTTGGTGGGAGTGCGACCGGCCGAACTTCCGGAGTTTTATGAGGAAACCATACTGCTGAATCCGGGACCACGGCATATCATGAAAAAGGACGACACATGCTATTACATGAGCATCACAAAAGAGGAAAATTCCGCTTTTGTTGTCAATCAAACAACAACACCAGATCCAGCCAAAGAAGGTATGTGTAGAAGTAGATTTATGGTGTTCCCAACATAATATATATATATATATATATATATATATATATGTAGTTTAATGTATTCTATATATTTATGTATTTATGTTGTACGAGTACACCGGCATCGTCGTCGTTAAATGTGTGCTTTTATACGCTTATTTTTAATGCAGACACCACACAATGCTGCGAGTTTTATTTATTCACATTTAAAATGCGGTGAATAAATATTTGGTTAGCATTAAATTTTGTTGTCCTTGTTTTGTGACTGTGTTAAACAGGACTAAGGTTTTTTTTGCGAGCATTAAATTGTGTCCCTCGCTGTTATTTTATTTGTTTCCTATTTCCTATTTGAAATCTTGAAGACGCGCGGCGGCGGAGACGGCTTGTGTGGGTTTTAAAAATGCATTGGAATTATATTAGAATTATATAGGAAATAAAATAAAACAGTGTCCGATAAAATAAAATCGGAACTGTCAAAGGATTGACCGAGGGATTGACATAGATTAGAAATTGGTAATATTAATAAATATTGAACGCTATTATTATAATAAAGCATATATTTTAAAATGCATCACCATATTTGAATTGTACTTTGATATGAAGTTATAAAAATCTCGGAGGGATTACAAAACCTACCTACCCCTTCTAAATGGCGCCACTGATGTGTTTAGATTGGAGATCCAAACTTCTGTCACAAAACATTGAAACCATTTTAATTGTGAAGTTATTTGTAACAACAGATTTGTAACTTTTAAAAGTAATAAATCTTTGTCTCAGCTTCTTATATTAGGTATACAAATATGTGGTAAGGGTTCTCAGGCTTTCCAGAAAACCAGAATTGTTCTGGAATAATATGTTTTTTCCTGAAGTCCTACAGAGGGTCATTGGGACAAAGAAATGTCCTGGTTTCAGCCAATTTCACCATGATTATTCCGGATTTATACGATCGGTCCCAGTGTCCCAAAGAGGTCATTAGGACAGAGAAATGTCCCGCTTTCTGCCAGATTTGCCCCGGTATCCTACAGAAGATTTTTAGAGCAAAGAAATATCCCGGGATTGTCCCGGATTTATTTGATCTGTCCCGGTGCCTCAAAGAAGATTTTTAGGAGAAAGAAATGTCCCCGGTTCAGGTAATTTCACCGGGATTATTCCGGATTTACACGATCTGCCCCGGAATACTAGAGAATATCTTTGGGACAAAGAAATGTCCAGGTTTGAGCCAATTCCATCGGTACTGTTCCGGATTTATACGATCTGTCCTGGAGTTCTACAGAGGGTCTTTGGGACAAAGAATTGTCCCGTTTTTAACCAATTTCACCGGGATTATTCCGAGTTTATACGATCTACCCTGGTATCCTACAAAATAAATGTCCCGGATTTATTTAATCTATCCCTGTGTCCCAAAGAATGTCTTAAGAAGAAAGAAATTTCACCGGGATTGTTCCGGATTTATACGATCTACCCCGGTGTCATACAAACGGTCTTTGGGATAATTTCCAGGGATTGTCCTGTATTTATTGGGTCTGTCCCGGTATCCCAAAGAAGGACTTTAGGACAAAGAAATGTCCCGATTTCAGATAATTTCACCGTAATTGTTACGGATTTATACAATCTGTACCGGTGTCTTACAGAAAGTCTTTGGGATAAAGAAATTTCTCGGGATTGTCCCGGATTTATTCAATCTGTCACAGTGTCACAAAGAATGTCTTCAAGAGAAAGAAATGACCTGCCTTCAGCTAATTTCACCGGGATTCTTCCGATTTTATACGACCTGTCCAAGTGTCCCAAAGTAGGTCTTTAGGACAAAGAAAGGTCCCAGTTACAGCCAATTTTACCGGAACTCTTCCGGATTTATACGATTTAAGCCGGTGTCATAGGTCTTTGGGACAAAGAAATGTACTGGTTTCATCCAATTTCACCGGGATTATTTCGAATTTATACGTTTTGCCCCGGTATCCTACAAAAGGTTTTTAAAATAAAGAAATTTCCCGGGATTGTACCGGATTTATTTTTATCTGTCCCGGTGTCCCAAAGATGGTTTTTAGTAGATTGTTCAGGTGATTGTTTAAGATTTATACGATCTGTCCCGGTGTCTAACAGAAGGTCTTTGGAATAAAGAAATGTCCCGGTTTCAGACAATTCCACCGGAATTGTTCCGGATTTATACGATCTGTCCCCGTGTCCTACAGAAGGTCTTTGGGACCAAGAAATGTCCCGGTTTCAGCCAATTTCATCAAGATTATTCCGGATTTATACGATCAGCCCCAATATGCTACGGAAGCTCTGTTGGATAAAGAAATTGTTTGGAATTGTTACCGATTTATACGATCTGTCCCAGTGTCCCAAAGAAGGTCATTATGCGAAAGAAATGTCCCGGTTAGAGCCAATATCATCGGGATTGTCCTGGATTTATTTAATCTATCCGGGTGTCCCAAAGAAGGTTTTTAGCAGAAAGAAATGTCCCGGTTTCAGACAATTTTACCAGGATTCTTCAGGATTTATACGATATGTCCCAGTATCCTACAGAAGATCATTGCAACACATTTTTTTTTCGGTTTCAGCCAATTTCACCGGGATGATCCCGGATTTATACGGTCTGCCCCAGTATCCTACAGAAGGTCTTTGGTACAAAGAAATGTCCCGGAATTGTCCCGGAATTAGATCGTATAATTCCGGGACATTTCCTGGAGTCCTACAGGATCTTTAGGACAAAGAATGACCCAATTTCAGACAATTTTACCGGGGTTGTTCCGGATTTATACGATCTGTCACGGTGTTCTAAAGAAGCTATTTGGGACAAAGAAATATCTTTGAATTGTCCCGGATTTATTTGATCGGTCCCAGTGTCCCAAAGAAGGACTTAAGGAGAAAGAAATTTCACCGGGATTATTCTGGATTTAAACGATCTGCACCGGTATCATACAAAACGTCTTTGGGATAAAGAAATTTCCAGTGATTGTCCTGGATTTATTTGATCTGTCCCGGTGTCCCAAAAAAGATCTTTAGGAGAAAAAATAACCAGGTTTCAGCCAATTTTAAAGGTATTCTTCCGGATTAATACGATTTTCCTCAAAATAGTACAAAAGGTATTTGGGATTCTATTTTGGCCAAAGAAATGTCCCGGTTTCAGCCAATTTCACATTATAACTATAAAATACGAGAAGCAATCAAAAGATCGATAAGATATCGATCAAAATTTTATTTTTTATTTTAACGTTAATTTTAGCAGATTTATATAATGATTTTTAGCATCCAATTTAGAGTTCACCATAAAAGTCAATTTTGTCCATCAAAATTGGGCAGATAATATTTTCTGACCGCTAATTTATGTAGTAGACCCATTTTTTTGTTGAACTTTTTATTTTATTTTAAGACTTTTTTTAGAGAGCACAATTTTTGATATTTTATTTTTGTAAGCAAAAATACACTATTTTCCCATTGTGCAGCAGGCGTAGGTAGGCGCACAGTGATTTAAATTTTAATTTGTGGCACTTTTTTCCTGGTAAAAAAAAGTTATTGAAATTTCGAGGAATGATACAAAATAGATGACGCGTCCGTATATTACGTAACGCTCTAGGGCGGGGAAAGGGTTCCAGAGGTCTTACGGAGGACCGGGAGGTGTTGCGCTGATGAGCTGACGAAACAATGAAATTATATTTTTTACGTATAAAAACGCAAGTTTAATATTTTTTCTCAATTTAATATATTTCAAGAGTGGAAAATTTCATTTTAGGGGTCGCAAAATCATTTTAATAATTTTTTATTATTATATTTTTTTTGAATCGGAGAGATAGCCTTTTCTTAAGTCGTTAAAATGGTAAAAAAATCTGTTTTGTAAAATTAAAAAAAATTAATAATACTTTAAAAATGAACTTTCTTTCATTATAAAAACAAAAGAACTGCCAACCGTTTCATCTTTTAATTATATGATTTTTTGAGTATAAAGAATATACCAATATTTTTTTTTTCATTTAAAAAATGAACGATATTTTTAAGTCCATAATTCATCATTAAAATAATAATAAAAAAAATCGTTTAAGATTTTAATAGAATAGACAAAAAGCAAACACAGACAATAACTTTTGGGTTTTTTATGTCTGCGGAGACTTCGATATCATTCACATGACATTCAAAAGCCCACATGAAATCGCTTTTAAAGCACATGATTGACGTAATTTATAATTTAATAAATTCAAAATTCCTCTCGAATCATAAGGAACCAGCAAAAATACAATTTATATTAATAAAGGTCAGCGTGTACCGCACTTTTGTGTAATTCTAAAATGATTTTTAAAACCAGACACAAGCCAAAAATTTGAACAGAGCGCCAGACATAATTAAATAATCATAATTCGTTTTAGCCGTCTCGCACACAGTCATACATATTTGTTTGGTTGTTGTTGTTGTTCTGTACATGTTTTGCCTATACAATAGACAATAGAGCTTTAAAAGCCGTTTGAAAAAAAAACTTGATAGCTTTTTTTGTCATATATATATAGTATAGTACATTCCCCTAACATAAATATATTTACCACACCAACCCCACAGTACCAATCGTGTAAATCCCATTTTTGCGTGGAAAAACGTACATCATATTATAATAAATAAGTGTTTTCGATTATTGTCGCACCGTTTTTTATAGTTCCATCAAATAACAACATCGCCTTCACGAACCCCCACCAAAACATGACCCCAGTGCCGTCGGTGTGCGTTCGAGTGCCGCACAGTCCCAGTCCAGACTCGAGTCCGGGCAGCCCGCTGAAGCAATCGCCGCCATCGTTTACGTGTGATTTTTCAGCACTGGCCGTGCGTGAGTGTGCCCACTCGAGTGTGTGTGCATGTCATCTTCTTTCCGCCCCCGCCCCTGTCTGCACTAGTTTTTTTCTTTTAGTCTATATAGATTGTATGTTCAATTTCCCGCAACACCACCACCACACAAATAATGATATGATTATGAAAAATAAATATCTGGTAGTTTCCTCCTTCCTATGTCCTGACTCATAATTGCACGCCAACGCGCAGAATTTTTAATGGATTTTTCGATTTGAACTTTTTCAGATGCACGCACGTGCGCATTTTGTAATCACTCAATAATTCAATATAATATATAAATATACAATAAAACTGTATATAAATATATACAATTCTATAATACACGCCATGCCGTAAATCGTTCGTTTCGGATCGTTCAATTAGATACCACTGTAGTTCACTTAGACATGCAGGAGTTATGTACCATGTACATAAATACACCCTGCCATAAAGATAAACGCGTCCGTAGACAAGTTGCACCTTCGCATGCCAATTGAATTGTTACTAGTGCACGCGCATAAATACAACATATATTATGTTGGTTAATTTATTGTTGATTATATGTACCAACATTGACAATGACAAAGTACATTTTCAATTCGTTCTTACGGCTCTCTTAAAGTTTCGTATACATATTTTTTTTTCATTTCTTTAAGATATTTAAATAATTATGCAAATATTAGTAATATATATTATTATATTATATTATATTATATTATATTATATTATATTATATTATATTATATT
>JAAAKO020030193.1:0-13434 GCA_010015015.2 Bolitophila cinerea
CAAAAAAATAAAAAGTGGTGGTATATAGTGCAATTGCACTATACATCACCAGAAGTGGTGACATATAGACACTTTCAATATACTTGCCTGCGATTGCAAGGTGCTTGATAAAGAAGTTCATGCGTGACTTTTGGTTTTTGTTCAGGAACAGCGTTACTAGGACCGCAGAGTTTCCGAGTACGATCACAATGAACAGGATCCACATTACCGCAAAGGTTTCCGTCTGAAATAAGTGTTTTTTAAATGTTATTGAAGAATTGTATTTTGATTAGATTTAAAGATGTAACATGTATTGATAAAAACATCTTCATAAAATTATTATTCACATGGTTCTGCATTTTCCCTACCTTCTCCTCAATCACATCGTACCAATCTGACCTTATGTCCCTATATGATCAGAGTTGGGTGACCCTACCAACATCCCAGGGTTGTGCCTTTTTTTCTTTATCTGGCCCCCATCTACACATTAGCTAGGTGGTTCCCCAACAAACCATGATTTTTTTCTGAGGGTCCCAACCCGTATAACAGCTTTAAAACAGCTCCTTGATAGGAATATAGGAGAATACAACTTTAAAAAATGCTGCATCTTTATATTAGCATCAGACGATGTTTCTTAGTAGCTTTAAACAGCAATAAAAATGCTACATCTTTATTTTAGCATTAGACGATGTTGATTTATAAGTGCTGCTCGATAATGGCTTTACTACAACATTTAGAAATGGTGAAACCTGAACTTCGATATTAGCTTTAGTACACCTTTTAAAAATTATGCAACTCTATAAACGCATCAGGCATCTGAGGGTCCGGACCCGTATAACCACTTTAAAACAGCTCCTCGATAGAAGGATAGCAGAATACTAAAATATGCTGCAAATTTATATTAGAAGATGTTGCTTAATAAGTGCTGCCCGATAGTAGTTTTAGTACTACATTAAAAAATGCTGCACTTTCATATTAGCATTATTAGACGATGTTGATTTATAAGTGCTGCCCGATAGTAGTTGTAATACAGCAATTCAAAATGCTACACCTTTATATTAGCATTAGACGATGTTGATTTATAACTGCTGCCCGATAAAAGCTTTACTATACAACATTTGTAAATGGTGAAACTTTAATTTCATGTCCACGATATTAGCTTTAGTAAACCCTTTAACAATTATGCAACTCTATAAAAGCACCAGTCATCTGAGTGTCCCGACCCGTATAACAGCTTTAAAACAGCTCCTTGATATGAGGATAGCAGAATATTACATTAAAAAATGCTGCAGTTTTATATTAGCATTAGAGGATGTTGCTTTATAAATGCTGCCCGATAGTAGCTGTAAAACAGCATTAAAAATCATCACATCTTTACTACAACATTTATAACTGGTGAAACTTTAACTTTGGTGTCCACAGCTTTATTATGCAACTATATAAAAGCATCAGGCATCTGAGGGTCCCGACCCGTATAATAGCTTTAAGACAGCTCCTCGATAGGGGGATAGCAGAATATTAGATTAAAAAATGCTGCACATTTATATTAGCATTAGAAGATGTTGTTTTATAAGTGCTACCCGATAGCAGCTTTAGTAGTACTACATTAAAAATGCTACACATTTATATTAGCATTATTAAACGACGTTGATAAGTGCTGCTCGATAGTAGCTGTAAAACAGCAATAAACCATGCTACATCTTTATTTTAGCATTAGACGATGTTGATTAATGAGTGCTCCTTGATAATAGCTTTACTTCAACATTTATAAATCCGGAAACTTTAACTTCGATGTCCACGATATTAGCTTAACACCTTTTAAATATTATGCAACTCTATAAAAGCATCAGGCATCTGAGGGACTCGTAAAACAGCTTTAAAACAGCTCATCCTAGGAGAATAGCGGAATACTAATTTAAAAATGCTGCATCTTTATATTAGCATTACACAATGTTGCTTTATATGTGCTACACCTTTATATTAGCATTAGACGATGTTGCTTTATTACACAATTAAAAAATGCTGCACTTTTATATTAGCATTATTAGACGATGTTGATTTATAAGTGCTGCCCGATAGTAGCTGTAAAAAAACATTAAAAAATACTACATCTTTATTTTAGCATTAAACGATGTTGATTTATGAGTGCTGTTCGATAATAGCTTTACTAAAACATTTATAAATAGTGAAACCTTAACTTCGATGTCTTTGATATTATCTTTAGTATATCTTTTAAAAATTATGCAACTCTATAAAAGCATCAGGAATCTGAGGGTCTCGACCCGTATAACAGCTTTAAAAAAGCTCCTCGATAGGAGAATAGCAGAATATTAAATTAAAAAATGCTGCACCTTTAAAATATCATTAAAAGATGTTGCTTTATAAAAGCTGCCCGATAGTAGCTTTAGTACTACATTAAAAATGCTGCCTTTATATTAGCATTATTAGACAATGTTTATGAGTGCTGCTTTATGAGTGCTGCCTGATAGTAGCTGTAAAACAACATTAAAAAATTCTACACCTTTATTTTAGCATTTGACGATGTTGATTTATGAGTGCTGCTTGATAATAGCTTTACTGCAACATTTATAAATGGTGAAACTTTTTAAAAGCATTATGCGATGATGCTTAATGAGTGCTGCCCGACAGTAGCTTCAGAACAACATTTATAACAAATTAAACTGTATAATAGCTTTTGGAATATAATATGGTTGTTTTCATTTGTTTTATATAACTTTATGAAACAAAATTATACCATGGAGCATATTTTTCGCGGCAAAATCAAATAGATATTTTTTTATTGACATTTTTAATCAGGAAGAGCGCTGGTCTCTTATAATTATTATAAGTAATAGCTAAATATTTTAAGTATATTTGTGATATTGAAGCATATCAACAAGAGCATTATTACAGTACTTTAAACAATGCAAATACACATCACAGATCAAAACAAAACGAAAACTATTTGTGGAATACTTCCATATAAAAATCAAATTAAATTTAAACCAATTTAATGGGTGACAAAAACCCCTTTCAATATACATACAATTACATAAACACGTATACTGCAATATGTATAACTAATTACAACACAATTTGGCAGCACATCATCTGTCGTCGCTTGAACGCTATTATATAATTAAATTGGAGTGTTTGCGTTTTGCAAAGCGTTTCACTATTATACGGATATTAACTTTAAGCGTCGTCGCGACGATAGCGACGGCGGACGTCAACGTCGGCGTCGCTTCGAGTGACTTCTATTCTCATATATATATATAATATATTTTTATTTATTTTTCTTGAGCACACTTTCCGCACGCAATAACGTCTACTTGCCAAAATGAATACAAATTACCAATTGGTGTCGGAAAACCCAAACGCTGCTGTATACTATATGAAATAAGGAAAAACGAGGCGAAGCTATAGAGAAGAAGGGAAAGAGAGGAGCTATTTCAAAGGTAGAGTGCACAACACGCACCCACTATTAAATCAGACGATCTCAGAAATAATGTATATCCTGTTTCCTGTAAATGGGGCTCACCTCTGCACCTTTAGAAAAAAGGTTTAATAAGCATTTCAATTTTAATGGGTTTTTATGAGTTTTGATTTTATTGAATGTTGTTAGTTATATTGTTTTTTTTTATAGTATATAAGTCTTGAATTATCTTTTTTATAATTTTCCAAGGTTAAACATTACACCCTTGATTTGGAGCACACACGTACGGTCGTTTACTTCCTTCCATCCAACGACAAGCAAACTAAGGCCAAACAACTTTCATACAAACCGGGTCTAGCATCGTGAACCGGGTCTAGAACCAAGAACTACCGAAAACCGAGTCTAAAAGAGTGAACCGGGTCTAAAACCCAGAAACGGGTTTAAATCCAAGAACTGGGTCTGAAACCTAAAACCGACAATCGTGTCTGAAATGTAGAACTGGGTCTTAAACAGAGAACGTGGTCTACAACCAAGAACCGGGTCTATAACCAAAAACAGGATAAAAAACCGAGAACAGAGTTAAGAACCAAGAACCGAGTTTAGAACCAAAAACCAAGAACCGGGTCTAAAACAGAGAACCAGGTCTAAAACTAAAAACCGGTACGAGCACCGAGAATCAGGTATAGAAACGAGAACAGGGACTAAAACCGAGAACCTGGTCTAAAACCAAGAACCAAGTCTAGCACCGAAAACCGGGTCTAAAGTCGAGAACCGAATCTAAAATCGACAAGCAGGTCTAGAACCGAGTACCGGGTCTAAAACGAAGAACCGTGTCTATAACCGAGTGACATCAGATCTCGTACAAAAATCTGGGTCTAGAACCGAAAATAGAATCTAAAACTGAGATTTAGGTCTAAAACCAAAAACCGGGTACAGTTTTGAGAAACAAATATATTAAACCACCGCTTAAGTCCTGTTTCGTTTGCTTTTGTCCGTTACCGGTAAATCGTCCAATCCGAGGCTGATGTTGTGGTCGCGTCTCGTAATAAGAGATATTTTATAGAAATAGGTCATTAGCCCATTCGCCAATCTACTGAAATAACCACGTCTCGTAGGCCAACCATAGTTTTTCGGTAATCCATACTAACCAGGATTATGCGCGCCACCGTTGACCTCCTAAAGTGGTTCATCCGCTGCCGTGCTAAGTTATACACCCGAACTGGATATCTCTTAGATGATTGATACCCAATAAAGGTTGAAGCCCCTCAAATCATTCGTCCCCCTACCACCTCAGACAACTAACCAATGCGATGATAATGATGAGGGGATCGAGTACTGTCTCACAGAGACTAGTCCAGCACGTCGCCGACAGACATTGTACTATCAGCTATCACCCGTTTCTTAGAGACGGTCTAACAAATATTGTATCGTATTAGTCTGCTCAGGCATGCCGTTTACTTTTGAGACACCGAAGTGCGTCTGCTCTCCTCAATCACATCGTACCAATCTGACCATATGCTTTTGTAGCCTACAAACATCCAAGGGTTCCGCCTCCCTATTCCCCCTAAACATATGGTCTTTATCTGGCCCCCATCTACACAACAAACCACTTTTTTTCTGAGCCGTATAACAGCTTTTAAACCGGTCCACGACAGGAAGATAGGAGAATATACTACTTAAAAAAATGCTGCACCTTTATATTAGCATTAGAAGTTGTTGCTTTATAAAGTGCTGCCCGATAGAAGCTTTAGGACTACATTAAAAATGCTGAACCTTTATATTAGCATTATAAGACGATGTTGATTCGTTCCTCCGCCACCGAGCCACATTGATTAGCTGGTGAGATTGGGATACATTTTCGTTTCTGGGGTTCTGAGATCGAATAATCGTTTCAAAAAATATATTACTTCCTCCCTGAATATTCCCATCAGTCTATTTGGCATATAGCTGGTGGTATTGGGATACATTTTCGTTTATGGGTTCATGAGGAGGAACCCTTTCTAAAAATATATGGCTTCCTGCCTGAATATTCCCATAAGGCTAATTATCGTATGGCTGGTGGGATTAAGATAAAATTTTGTTTCTGGGTCCTTAGGATGAACACTTTCAAAAAATATATTACTTCCTCCGGAAAGAAGTAGTCACTTTCCTGAAAACCAAATGTCTGAAAAACAAATCCTGAAAAACTAAATGGGCTGGTGATGAAATCCTGATGAAATCCGTTTGCTTGAAATCGAAATCCTTAAATCTTTTGCCTAAAAACCAAATTACTTAAATAAAAAGTCCTGAAAAAAAAATTGCCTGAACGACAAAATACTGAATGCAAAAAGCCTGAAATAGCAAAACATCAAAAAAAAAATCCCATATATATAATATATATATAAAAAAAAAACAAAAAATATTAAAAACTAAAAAAAAGGGATTTTGGAATTCGGGATTTTAAATTTACGGGATAATATCCTTTTTGGATTTTGGAATTCCGAATTTTGTCCCTATTGAAAATAATTAGGTTGGTTTACTTGAAAATTGATGGTGGTTAAGTTATAATAATAATAACACACAACAATAACACACAATGTCGTTCTACGACGGGTTAACATACTAGTTTAACTATAATAATCTATGAATTATTAGATTATAAAAACAAAGGGTATTTACCTTGGTTTCACTAATTATTAATAATGTATTTCCAAAAAACGATTGACCCTAATGGAAATGGCTCATGAAAGAGATTAGTTCAAATATCGATAAATCAATTTCCAGAATAGCTTTTTATTACGTTTATCCCAACTATATAATGTATCCTTTTTTAGGTACGCACAACTAAAACAAATCGATTCGAGAATAGCGCACTCCGAAAAAAAAAACGTTGATGTTTTTACACTCGAGTTTATTTACGATGAAATTATGCAGTTAGAAGTACGAGTAAATCCCACGAAACGTAACCTTTGCGAAATAACTGCATCTACTTGTGCATACATGCATGTGCAACTCAATTCTCCCATTTACATTTACACCCCCATCGAATCATCATACGCGTGTGTGTCCGTCGTACAGGGTGGCGCACACGAAAGGATGTCGCCTCATGATGCGCTCTAAATATTGACTTAGTTTTTCTACGGTTATATAAGATATGTATATAGTTGTATCTATATATACTTGTAGATACACGATATGCGTGTACACTTACATGTGACACAAATCGTTCTTGCGTGTGCGCTCCACTAAAAGTGTCACTTAACATTTTTTATTGCACGTTTATTTGTGTGTGTGTGAGTGTGTGTACTCTGGGTGGTTGGGATTGGGTCTGTGGTTGTGTGCATGTGAATGGATATATATATTTATTTATAGATTCTGCTTGGTCTGCAGGAATTTTTATCAGGGTGAGCTAGCACAATAAAGAATCGTAAAAATGCAACAAATGATATCCTTCGCGTGCTTCAAAACGGATCCGCATTATGGACGCATATTCGCTATGCGAGCTGATATACGAGAAATATCCTTATATATGTGTGCTATTTGGATATATAGATATAATATATATATATATATATACGGACATATTTGTGAGTGTTCTTATATATACATATTTACGTATATATGTATATACATAACATATAGCTCGACAAGCACGAGAGAACTGAGTTGAAGTATGTGTGTACATCACTTTAGTGTGTTGATTTCTTCTTCATTTCATTGTTATCACTGGAGGATTCGAAATGTCATTCATGTTTAATGCACATAGAGGGTCAGGTCAGCATTGGGTGCATTTTAGAATTCTTATTAACTGTTTAAAAATATTTGTGTGTAATGTATAATGAAACCCGTAAACGAAGCTCCGTGAAACTGCCCACTCCCCAAATCGAAAAAAGTGATATTTTTTTGCGGCATTCGATTGACCATTTTTTGACTACAATTGACCACCGAAAACTTTGATTGACCACCCTCGGTTCAAAAGTTATTCAAAAAAAAAAATTGGGGCCAACTTCACGTTTTTACCCCTGTTTTTTTTGGGGCATTCGATTGACCATTTTTTGACCACAAATGACCATCAATTACTTTGATTGACCACCCATTTTGGGTAATATTATATTGCGAATTTTGAAATATTTCGCGAATATCGGTAATATATGTAATATTTCACGAATATGCTGTAATATTTTGAAATTTTCTATAATATGTGTAATATTTTGTAATATTCGTATTATGTTTTGAAGTATTCGCGTATCTGATTGGTTCTTCTTTTTTTATATTAGTGTTGGTGATGCTGTGAAGGTGCCCCTACACGGGCTGTACAATGCACTTCCCTACATCTCAGCAAAAGTGTGTCAATTTGCACACTTTTTGTTGTGTCAGAGATGTTTCGGGCTGCGAAAATCATTAGCCAAACGGCTGTCAAATATACATTTTGATTGTAAAATATAATTCCTTTTTGGCGTTTTATTTTAAACAAATATTCTGACCATATTATTATATATATATATATTTTTTATAATATTTTTGTCAAATCTCAGTGAGTAACTTATTTACATTTTGCATATGTGACGTCACATATACATATACATATGAAAAAAGTCACTCCACTCACGTGAGATTTGAATTAGAATATGGGTACTGAAAATAAAAATCTCAAATGATGAATTTTAATTAATATAGTAATACAGTACGTAATATGATGTAATATTACGAAATTGCTTGCATAAAAGCAGCAACTACAAACGGTGCCCGGACAATAGACTTTGCATCATCCATATAACAACGTCGTGCTGATCAGCACCTAGTTTGCACACAAGGACATACAAATGGGCACGTTGACATCTCCTGATGGCAGGTTATCAACCAAATTTAACAAGTGCTCATTAACGGTCGGAATTTCTCGAGTGTTTTGGACGTGCAGGTCTTTCGAGGCGCAGATTGTGACTGTGATCATTTTATGGTAGTACTTTATATGGTAGTACTATATACATTTATGGAGCCATGTAGACGGACGGGGGAAAGAGTGAATCCAACTATCTGCACAGGAAAATTCGATTATTCCACCTCTTAACTTATGATGAAAACTGTGTTGCCATAAGAACATTGAAGAACAACAAAGCGCCAGGCGTTGACAACATTTGTGGAGAGTTGATAAAATATGGAGGACAATATATGTGCTATAGGAAAGGATTCATACCTCAGTCTTAGCAGTGTGGGATCAGGAACATGGAATGTTCGTATAATTTGTCCCCTCTTTAAAAAGAGTGACAGAATGAGTTGTGCCGAATACAGGGGCATCACACTGCTACCCATAGTTTAAAAAATCTTCTCCAAAACTCTCCTATGACGTTTGTCACCCTACGCTAAGGAAATCGTTGGTAATTACCAATGCGGTTTCCGAAGCCAGAGTACCTGATATCAGGTTATGTATATACACCAACTGTTCGTGGACTTTAAGCAGTCATATGTGTACGTCAGGTTATGTATATACATCAACTGTTCGTGAACTTTAAGCAGTCATATGACAGCATCAGCAGACCAAAGCTGTGGGCCGGTCACTTGTGCCGAATGGACAGGAGCGAACGGTTCACGAAGAGGGTGTTTGACTCCAAAATAGAGAGGTTCATCACTAGACCCCCAGGAAGACCAAGGTGAAGATGGATGGATAATATTATATCTGACATGTGTCTTCCAGGGGTTCGTATTGGACCGCCAGAGCTCGTGACCGTCCAAACTGGAGAAGGGAAGTTGTGGAAGCGGCAATGACTCGAAATTAGTAGGTCCGCCAAATCATTTTAGCCAAGAACCTACTACGCGAAAATGTTTTCATTTCGCGTACTGAATAGGGCTGATGGGAAAATTTAGGGAGGAAGTCTTATATTTTTTGGCAAGGGTTTAGGGCGTTTGTGCAGTTAGGCATTTAGTGCCTTTTTCTTCTCCTCCCCTCTCATAAGGAGAATATCATAATATGGTTTCTAGGAAATTGACCCCTTAGGGGTTCAAAGATTTGGTGAAAAAAAATAGAACTATTCCGGAGTGTCAAGGAAAGTGTGCTAAGTGTGTTGGGTATTAAATTAAAGGTATTTTAAAAATCTATAATTAAAAAAAATTTGGGGGAATCGGACAACTCACTTAAGAAAAATAAAAAAAACGTCATATTTCATATAATTTGCTATAGGGGGGAAGAGAGGGGGGAAGAGGGAAGGGAAGGGATAGGGCGGCAAAAAGAAGGATGCCATTATTTTGTAAAAGGCCAAACCTAAACAGCCCTTTAGTTTTTAAGGCCATGGACAGCCTTTTTAGGGCAGTGTAAGCTTAATGTGGTTTAGGCCATTTAAACCTCAGTTCGTGGTCGGCTGACTCATACAAAGTTGAACCAAATCAAAGAAATATATAGTAAATATATATATTTTTTTGCAATGATGCTCTAGAGGGCTCTCTAGGGCTGAATAGATTTGACATTTTGAAAAAAGAAATGGCATCATTTTTTTCGTTTTCCCCCTCCCCCTCTCTCCATTCCAAATTGTATGAAATATGACGTTGTTTTTGAATATCTCCTGAATGGGAGATTTTCCCCTTTTATTTTTATATTATACATATTTTGAATACCTTTAATTTAATACTAAGCACACTTCCCGGAACGCTCCGAAATATTTTTTTCTATACTTTTACTATATATTTTCTATATTTTTACCCCTCCCACCCCTAAGGAGTTCATTTCCTAAACATAAAATATTGTTTTTCGGTGTTAGGGTGTTCCTCTTCGATACCTCTTTGGGACTTCAGACGGGTTTAGTCTCATAATCTTAAAATTTCATCCCATTCATTCCAGCAGGAAATCATATGCATGCTTAGGAATTGTTTAGCCTCAAGAACCCTTTATATAAAATATCATTGCAATTTTTTGCATAATTCATTTGTTTTATAGATTTTTTTTTTTTCAATATATTTAGTAATTAGTGAATAGTCAAAGGTTCAAGCTTTCAATCCCAATTCTTTGTGTTGTAGGCCCTAATCTGTGCTTATGTTATACACAGATTTTATTTTCATTTTCTGTATTTTTTTATGGATTTTGTTGAGGATTATCTCATTAAAGAGGTTTTTACAAGAGACGACCAACAGTATATACGAAAGAGATTTTCACGACTAAAGTCGGAGTTTAAGGGTAGATGAACTGAAGCCGATTAAAAAGAAAAATATTTCATTAGGTAAAATCAAACTTGGCTAAATACTTTATCATTTAATCGACCTAAACCAATGAGGTGCTATATTTGTAGTGCAACATCAAAAGATATCAATGATTTAACCAAGAAGAATAACATATCTGAAGACTCATTGAAATTCGGATTATCAGTTTTCCACGCAAGAATAAGAGCCTACAAATTGCCTTTAAAAAACGTTGTATGACAAGCTAGTTGCAAACGAAACTAAGATAAAAATACTACTAGGATTCCGACAAAGGATGGGCCAGATTGTGGATGTTCCCAAGGCTGGATTAGGAAACACTAATGATGGAAAAAACAGTAGTAGGTTTTGCATGGATCCAGAGAGCTTGCAGCAGAAATTACTTGCTTAGTCTTTCAAATAATTAATCGGCCATAAAATTCATATAGAAAAGTTTGCAACGTACACCATGGACACAGCCAAATTATATGTTGAAAATTACGCTTGGCATCCTATGACACCTAATTTGCACAAGGTTTTAGTCCATGGACTATTTTGGAACATGGTATGGTACTTATGGGCCTGCTGTCGGAAAAGGCGCATTAGAGACTAGAAACAAACACTTTCGGCTTTATCGACAAAACTTTGCGAGAAAGTTTTTGAAAACTGCTTGCAACCAAGACGTTTTTATAGGTTACTTCACTTACTTCCTTACACTTACTCACTTCGGATCCTCTCCTTACTGGAATGAGAACAAATTCAAGAAAAATATCGAAGTTCTTTTTAAAAGAAAATTTGAATATGTTGCTTTATTCAGAAATACCATCAAAATCAAGTGAGTGTTCTCCAAAGATCGGATGAAGCAGAATTATATTCAAACGGAAAAGACATGATCTCAAACATAAACACAATTTCATACGAATAAAGCTTTATCTCTCTCTCTCTCTCTTTCTCTCTCTCTCTCTCTCTCCGAGGTGGAGTAGACATTTCTTTACATTAATAATTATATTTATCATTATTCATTATCAATTCATTATTTTCTAATAAAAATGAAATATTGTTACAAATTATCTCCGATAAATATACGTTATACGTAATTTCCTTAAATAATAACTGAAGATACTGATTCAGTTACCTCCATATGTTATTATATGCCTGAATTAAATTTACAAAATACATATAAGGTTTCTAATAATCATTATTATGTTTTCTGCAAATGACTTGTATTTTAGTTTGTTTGATTAGGTTTTATTATATTTACAAAAAAAAAACAAATACAAATATTTTTATAAATATAAAAAAAAATCATTGACAAACATAATTATGTTGGCGTCCATAATGTCTGCGCTAAATATATATATTTTCAGTGTAATTTGATTTAATTTAAATGCTCAAATAGTTTTGGCCAGCTAGATTAGTGTGCGCATGCATTATAAAGTGTGTGTGTGTGAAAACATTTGGTGTCGGCCGCAAGAAAATAAAAATATGTAGATCTGGGTAGGTCTAATAATCAAACAAACTATTTTGATTCATTTGTTTCACTGTGCGATGATCGTCCTGTTCGTTCGTCTCTGCTGTTCTGCTTTGTGTTGTTCGATTTGACGTTGAGCGGAGCGCTGTGAGCATGTGCAATGCGCTCTGCGCTGTCCGCTTGTCCGCTCTCGTCCACTGTAAATGCTTTCTATCGTTCGTCCGTTCTCCGTATTCGTCGTTCCAATAAATCGCACACGCACACCCACACACGCGATCGGGCATCGAAAATTCGGCACACCGCACGCAACACACGCAGCACACACGAGGATAACGGTGATATTTCTTATACATGCATGATTTTATCCGCGAATGTCGATTGTGATGAGTTTGTCTCTTGTGCTTTGTGTTTGTTGCGGTTGCGTGCGGTCGCGTATAATTTTCGGAAGTGTCAGTGTGCGTAATGTGCAAATTTTGCGTTGCGATCAATCGAGCGTCGATTCGATGGACGAACATCGTAATTATAATTGTCTCAGTTCTCTCTCTGAGTTGAAGAGAGCGCAGTGCGGGTAGACAATTATATAAATTGAAAAGTGCTGACTGCGGTTCGGGTGTACAGCCATTTTGTTTCGTATTGTGCTACACAGTAATTATAACGGTATTACGATTGTTTCGTCTATGCGTTAAGCAATGCCGGTGCGCGTGTACGTCGCGAGCGCGTCGCGTTGTTGTCGCCGTCGCGTCGGTCGGTTTAAAGTTAAAATCAATGCAATTTCAACTATAATTTGGTTGGGCTCCATCTTGTGTCAGTGTAAATTGTGAATATTTATTATATTATGTCTGTGTGTGTGTGTGTATTTATGTCAAGCTTGACAAGTGGTAGAGCTAAAGCTCTAGGTAGGAGTAGGACGATCTTATTCAACAAATTCATCATTCACGGAATGGCAGGCTGGCCACCAAGTAAGTAACGGTAAGTTTTCGTTGATTATAATTGGTTTATATGGTCTTTGATGTACAGTTTTTAAAGATATAAAATAAATAACTTATTGTACGCATAATAAGGGTGTAATACGGTGGAGTGAATCGTTTTTTACCGAATCGAGCAATATTTTTATTATATATAAAATAAAAGTATTAATAAGTATAATTAAATTTGCTCAAAACGGGGAGACTTAATAAATTTCATATATTACGTTTTTTTACTTTAATTTTTTGGTATTTTTTTAATATTTTTTTTTGTATTTCAGACCTTTGACACGAGCCATCTATACTGAAGATTAACTGTAAGTTTTTAATTTTTGTTACTAATGAAATCCAAAATAATTATTAAGGCTTATAACAAATGTATATAAGCCTTAATAATGGTTGTGGCATTAAAATCGAATGTAATATATCTTACATGTTACACG